>OMNM01023205.1:4191-14659 GCA_900302745.1 Parablennius parvicornis | reverse complement strand
CATTGGAACCCTCAATTAAAACGAGCGAGAAGAGAAACTGCCCTCGGCCTGCGGCCCGGCGCAGTCACAGTTTGATTAATGAAAGACCTAACGTATCCCTATCTTTCTGTCTCTGTGGTTTTAACCCTTTGTAAAAAGTCACAGCAAAAGGTTACTGTAAATGTCATAATGAGCATTTCACAACCTCCCCGGTGGTAAATGTCATTCTCTTAATATTTTGTCATGTTATACTCCCAAGGGATACCTCTGCAAAGGGCTATATTTTACCATATCATAACAGTACTCCTTACAGTTGGATATTTCCTCTTGCATCTTTTACAATTGCACACTGTTGAATAATGCCCTCAGTGAATTCATTTGGAACAGAGATTCGCCTTTTTGTGTGTGTTTTTCACTCTGCAGCAGTTGAAGTGAGGACAGAGATGATCTCTCTTCCTCCCTCTGTCTCTGCTGTACGAAACTTTACGAGTGAAGCTAAAAAACAAGCATGTGGTCATTTGACGGCCAGTGTGCGGCCTGCTCAGGCTATTAAATAGGTGAGAGGTTGGTGAATAAGCACGAAGCTTATCTCGGCCTCTCAGCGTGTGTTTGCACATTTACAACTGTAGCTCATTTCAAGTGTATTCGGGCAGGGCAATAAAAACAAACTTCAATATTTGGAAATATGCTGTGCAACCCACAATTTATTGGCTCTCAGAGAAACCGCAGATGAACTTTGGGAGTCGGGGGTAATCATTTTCACAAACAAGCAGCAGAGTAAACACCAGCATGTGCCTAGAAAAGTGCTTGTGTGACAAGAAAAGGATGAGAGTAAAATTGAAATCGAAGAAATATATTCGTCCAATTATATGATGTGCATTTTATTTCCGTGTTATAGGTCTGAAGAAGTGGGGCCATCTTTTGAAATGAGTACAGAAGGTGATGGTTGCTGGTTTGCGGCTGGATTGTAAAATGTCAGGGTTCTCTGTAACGACACCGAGCGGCTACATGTTTTTCCAGAGAACGGAGACTCTGTTGAATAATATGTTATAAAGTTACTTTAAGAAAATAGGTCATAATTGATAATGAAAAGACACCATTGAATCTGTAAAGCCACAGGTCGAGTGGGATTTAAGGGTCAAACAAATTCCCAGGCACCCTGGGTGTCAGCTAAGCTGTGTTCAATTCACCGAGAATTTATCTGAGGATTCGCCGAGAGCCTTAAGATGAAGATGACACGCGTCCTTGATCTTCAAGGCAAAGTGCTTTCATTTGTACTGCACCTTTCAAATACCAGCAAATTTACAGTGCTTTAAACATAATCAGAAAGACATTAAAGAAAACAGTTGGCACGAGGCCCGTTGATTCTATTTTATTTAAATTTTTTTACAGCAGGCATTTTCATTTCTTACAGGTGGAAGACGCTGCTCTTTACACATTAACCGAAGCACAGCTGTTACTGATCTCAGTGCCGACTGCAGTGCACTTACCGTTTTGTATCTCCTACCGCGGCAGGTCAACAAGTCACTGTTAAAACACTTTATATTAAAATGACATGCACAGCACCAAACACAGGGATGAAAGATTTAAACAGGTTTCTCTTAGATTGTAATATTTTTTTTTTTTACATTCATGTACAAAACACAACAAATAATGACAGTTGCAGACATTTGTGATCTGAGATTGTTTTTATTTAACATTTTCAAAGTTTATTGGCAGATGATTTTTTTTTTAACTATAATGTGTTGTCCACATTCAGTTACTATCCATCCACCCATTGATCCATCCAAACACGACGCATGCTAACAGAGGTGACAGTGGTGAGAGCTGGAGCCAATTACAGCCAACACCACGTGAAAGAAGGGATTACCCCAGGACCGACTGCCTATCCATCACAGACTATCTCGTACACACACACACACACACACACACACACATGCAATTTTGTAGTGTGAGGCAGTAGCATCACTCACAGCTCTACTGTGATAAACAATTGTTGGCATGTTATGGACACAAAGTACTTCCCGGGGTTTGAATCCTCGTTGCCTCAGAAAAGGAATCCAGCATAAGAAATATCTGATTCTACAGTGAAAGCTGCAAGGACCTGCTGTAAAAGAGAGCAACTGACACTAATAGAAAACACAGAAGACCGTATGTAAGGAAAGTATGTAAGGTCTAAGTTTAATAGGTTGACATTTTAGACTTTTTTTTTTTTTTTTTCAGTGTTCTCAACATTAGTCTCTCAATTGTAATTCAACTTTATTCCAAAACAGGTGAATTCAACTATAAAATGCATTTTTATTAATGAAAAGTTCACCTTTCTTGTTCTCATGGCCTTCCTACAGTATATTATAACAGTAGTGATGCTGTGCAACAAAAGAGGTAAGAAGAGATTGTTCAGTGAACTATCAGAAAGTGTGTGTTCACAGAAGAAACTTTAGTGCAGTGATGAAGGACACACAGTGTATAGACAGTAAGTGTGTGAGTATGGTCATGGCATCAGCTAAAAAATTGTTAAAAAGTGATTTGAAAGGTTGCTGGTTGTCAGAATGAAGGGTAGTGTCTTATGATAAAAAAAAAAAAAAAAACTTACAAGTAGACAAAACACATCAGCTGCATGTTGTGTTTTTTGTTATCCGAGTAAATCAGAAGTTATTAGTTATAGTCATCATTTGAAGCAAAATTGACTATTTGGTGTAATTCAAATGATGATTATGACTAATAAGTTCTATTTGACTCATATGCACAACAAACATGCAGTTAAAGTGTTTTGTCTACTTGTAAGAAATCAACAGCAGTTCAATATGCAATCAATGACATTTTATAAGAGGCGGGAGTCACCGTCTTTCAATCACGTGTTGCACAAGTTGTAAAACTCTTGTTTCATCAATATTTAGATCTCACCCCTCCCAAGGTTGCCCTGAAAAACACCCCCTCGTCTGCTTTTATCACAAATCCCTTCCTGATGACTCAGATTAAACAGCTTTGTGTGTGTGACTGTGGTCATGAGTTTTGTAAAAAAACAAACAAAAAAACCCCCCAAAAAAAACAGAGCCACTCTAGGGCATGAGGATAAAGAGAAGACATTTCCCTAATTATAAATATTAAAGTGAAAAAAAAATAAATAACAGCTCAAACAGTATGAAGCTAACCATGCCTATCAGCGAGAAGCAGCAGAGGTTTGAAATGAATCACAGCCCACTTGTCAATAACACCAGTGACACTCATCTATTAGCGCTGATGTTGTTTAACGGAGCCTAATGAAATTCTCAGTGTGGAGCAACAACACACGAACACACATCAATTTCCCGAGGAGCTCTATTGAAAACAGGCACACACACACACACACGCACACACACACATGTTAGGCAATCACTGTTTGTCTCAATAACTGACCGTCTTGTGTTTTCGCTTGTGTCTGCCAACTGATGCTTCTTGTGACGTATGTCAGAAAAGGATCCTTCAATTATTCAATTGCTCCACATTTATTTTGCCATTTTACACACTGTGTCTCCCGCTGTGGTCTTTAGTCTCTCATTTCACTTCTGTGACTTTGTGGGGTTTCTGTTCTCTCTGGACTCTGGACTAAAAGAAAAGTGCCTTCTAACTCCACTTCTCTTTCTGTTTGTTTGCATCCAGATAATAACTCCTAAATTTAACACGTTATTTTTTGTCTTTTTTTTTTTTAAATGGAAAGAACACAGTTTTCATCAGAGAAGAGGGGAAGAGGCACAAGCCAGACACACTGGCTGGTTCCATTTGACACGCAGTAGTTAAAATAACACTCATGCCTTTTATCTATAAGCAGGCAGAACAGAAGCAGCGAAGCATAAAAATGGATCCACCATAAATTTTAAGCATAACCTGTCCAGGTAAATCTTGCAAATGGCAGCTTGGCAGTTAACGGATGTAAAGAGGACAGAAGACGGATGAAAAAAAGCTGTTTGGAAAAACTGTCACAGGAAAGTGGATCATGATTATACCCAACAGCAGCTGGAGGCAGTTCAATAAGGGAGGTCACCTGCTCTTTTATCCTCTAAAAAATACAATCTATTAAGTTGAATTCAGGCCAAGTGGCACAGTTAAGCTGAATGTTGGTGAGACGGAAGTCAAAAGTGAAAATTTCAGTTTGATTTAGATTTAATGTTGCAGTCCAAAAAGAATGAATCAATTATATAGAAACGTCTTGAAAACAATGTCAGTTTACACAGAAATGGCTGAAAATTAAGTAATCATGCCAGGCCACAAGTGGGTGCTGTCGGTAGTCAGGAGTCCCCTCAGTGCACTTTATTAACAAACAAGTGATACTGGACCCAGCAAAACACTGAAGCTTATGAACTGCTGGGTACGAGGTGATTTAACGTTGAAGGTTGTGGTCGGTGGTGAGGAAGATGACGATGGGCGTTTGCAGCAGCAGGGGGGAGGGTGATTGAGGAGCCTTCTGCTGAGTGGAAGCCGTAGAGCGGTAACTTGGTGCGGCAGGTCCAGAACTGAAGCAGAGGAAGGCAGGGCAGCTCCAGAAGTCTGAAGGCAGCTTTATGGAGTGAGAGGTGAATTGTTTTGGTGTAGACCACGCCCTGCCTCAGGTGAGTGCAGGGCCAAGTTAACAGGTTCTGGAGACCATGGAGTCAATTAGCTGGACCAAAAACCTATTCGGGAAAGCAAACGGCACAGAAATGTCGCTGTTGGGGATATTGTATGGATCTGCGATCAGAGCGCTATGAGAGGTAACTTCAAGCTTGGATGGGTCGAAAGCATCAATCCTGACTCCAAGGGTATCGCCCGGGACATGAACGTAAAGGTGGTCCGAATCTACCGTGTTCCCGTGGTCCGGCGTCCTGCAATGCACAAGCAAACATCCCTAAAGGAATTTGAACCCTATCTATGATCCTACGTCGAGATGTCTGGAGAGTGATGCTTCTTGTCTCGGTCGAGGAACAGACTGGAGAGATCGGAGAAGACCGCAAACGGTCAATAAATGGCAGTCGTTGTTTTGCGCTCTGAAAGGCGTGGCCTGTCAGGTGTGGAGGAACTCAATGGCAGAGCTGACCTCGCAGCGAACGCTTGTTCCTCTACTGATCGTGACGGTACTGTGGTGTGCAAACTCTTCACAAACTCGGATGAACAGCTGGTAAGCACCTTGCAACACGGCCGTATTTGCTCCAATGTAGCCATGTTTAAATATCTCCCAAAAAAATAGTCTGAATGATTTTGTAGTAGTATGGTTAATTTGAAAAACAACTAAAAATATCTATTTTGCAAGTGTTAAAACAAACCGTGTAAAAGCATTTTATGGATTTCAGTGCTGTATTTTGGTTTAACTAACTTGAATTGAAGTAGAAATTAAATGAAATGTTTAATTTGATTTGAATACTTGGTTGTTTAAAGTTAAACGAGTTGTTTCCAGTAATTTAAGCAATCTATTTTCAAAATTATAAAGTTTTGTTTGAACAAATGATTATTAAATGTTTATTTTTCTTTCTTTGAGGGATTGTTTTTTTACCTGCTTTTCAATAAAGAAAAAGAAAAGGAACTTGAATGTCTGGTTAATTTTATTAATGGATTAGAAAGTTTTAGTCCGAGCCACCACGTTGGACCGGTTTTACCGCAGGAACTGACGGCTTTGAGTGGTGCGTTCATGTGTCCGTTTACGTGTGGGAAGCCCGACTTTTACTCTTCAATTTTCTTTGCTCTTTTTGCTTCTTTTTGTAACTATTCTTGTCTTGTTGTGTTTTTCTTGTTTGTTTGTTGTTGTTTTTGTTTTGATCTTTAAAAAAAAAAAAGAGAAAATTACCACACACCATTACAACTGACTGGTAAAACCTCAATGAATAAAATTGGGGGCAAAATGATCGAAAAATTGACATTTAGTGGCTGAAAAATCCGCTAATCTTTTTTTATATAGGTAAATTTAATCTATGTTAACTATTTAAACCAGTTGTTGGAATCAAAAAATTTCTAGTTTTAATATTTTGTAATGATAGCATGTAGTGTTTTGTGGTTTATTTAGATATGCTTTTATCTTTTGGAATACATCACAATGACTTTGGTGTTATAGACGTCCACAAGGCTGTTGATTTTACGGCCTTGTTTTTGTTTGTTTGTTGATGTCATGTTGGACTGAAAAGAACAAGTCAGCTGACTCTTTGTAGGGGAAAAAAATTTAAAACAATATTGTGCCCCTTTATGACCTCTCAATTTATGACCTTTGATGATTGATGATTGTCACCCTTTGATGACTTTCGATGATTAAAGGCGTCACCCTTACTGTGATGTCATCAGGTTCACTCATAGCATCCTCCCCTTTCATTTAACTGTTCTTATGATGTCACAGACAAGAGCATAGAAAAGCAGCCACGAAACAGGAGACGAATCACTTCAGAACTTTCCAACTGTCATTTGGTCCACACAGGAGCTGATGACACGTGAGCGAACCAGAGCAATTGATAAGTCAAGCATTGCTGCGGTATTTTACAAGAGCAAAAGAGAGCATCCACACCCTGAAAAGGTAATACATGCACTTAAATTACATTAGTGTACTTAACCTATTTCTCTGTTCATTTAACTCATGAACCGTGAGTGTGTACCGTCATTTCCGGAAGATTAGGCGCACCTGACTATAAGCCGCACCGACCTATTTTAAGCCGCAGGTGTCTGTTTTTTGAGCCGTAAAAATCCATATATTAGCCGCATCGTTGTATAAACCGTGTTCAGAGCGTTTGAAAAAAATCTCGGCTTATGGTCTTGAAATTACGGTAGTCATTTTTACTCAAAGGTTTAAAACTAGGTTCATCTAAGACCCTGAACAGAAAAAACCCCTCTGTATATGTGAAATAATTTGAACTTAAGACAAATGCTGACTTTTAATGATTTACTTTTTTTTTAGTGCGCTGAATTTCCTAGATTTGTTTAAGTAAGCTCAACTTATCACATTTTGCAGTTTACTTGTGACAACCGACAAAGAGACAAGATGGTGGTGGACTTAAAGATGGAAACTCCATTCGTGAAAAAGTGTTATGAAGAGCTAAAACTTCAAATCACCTCATTCGACACGGAGCCATGGTCCGACGAAGATCTGGATGAGCAACTCCAGAGGGTTGAAAGGGACCTGCAGCAGGAGATGAAAGAAGAAAAAGAGAAAACTCGACAAGCAACCGCTAAGAGAACTCCAAAAGAGAGGAAGGAGACAGAGAGGCTGGAGAGAGAGAGAAAAATGAGGCAGGAGACAGTGAGGGAGGAGAAAGAGAGGATGGCGAAAAAGAGGAAAGAGAGGGAGGAGAGAGAGAAGGAGAAGAAAACGATGAAGGAGAGAGATTTGAAAAGAAAGCAGGAGAGAGAGAAGAAGGAGGAAGAGAGGAAGGAGAGAGAGAGGAAGGAAAAGGAGAGGTGGGAGAGGCAGGAGAGAGAGAGGAAGAAAAGGCAGGAGAGACAGGGGATGGATAGAGAGAGGCAGGAGAGAGAGAAAAAAAATAAGCAGGAGAGAGAGAGGAGTAGGCAGGAGAGAGAGGGGATGGAGAAGGAGATAAAAATTAGGCAGGAGAGAGAGATGATTGAGAGAAAGACGCAGGAGAGAGAGAGGAAGGTGGGAGAGAAGGAGAAGCAGGAGAGAGAGTGGAAGAAGGGAGTGAGAAAGGAGAAAGAGATAATGGAGAAAGAGAGGGAGAGGCAAGACATACAGTGGAAGGAGATGCAGGAGAGAGAGTGGAAGGAGAAAGAGAGAACCAAAAGACAGATGAAGGAGAGGCAGGAGAGAGAGTGGAAGGAGAGAGAGAGGAAGGAGAAGCAGGAAAAAGTGATGAAAGAGAAAGAGAAACAGGAAAAAGATCAGAGGGAGAAAGAGAAGTTGCAGAGGCAGGAGAGAGAGTGGAAAGAGAAAGAAAAGATGAAGAGAGAGAGGAAGGAGAGGGAAGATAGAGAGTGGAAGGGGAGAGAGAGACTGGCGAAGCAGGAGAGAGAGAGGAAAGAGAAGCAGGAGAGAGAGAGGAAGGAGAAACAGAGGAAGGAGAAGGAAAGGAAGGAGAGAGAGAAGAAAGAGAAGCAGGAGAGAGAGCGGAAGGAGAGAGAGAAGAAAGAAATGCCGGAGAGACGGAGAAAGGAGAGTAGGAGTGGACTTAAAAGCAAGGTAAATTCAATTCTAGAGCACCATTTAAACAAGACAGATCACAGTGCTTTACAGCGAAATACATAGAATACGTATATAAATGCTTCGCAGAGAAATACAAGAAGTACATAAAGGAATTATTAATGTTATTCTCAAGCAAATAGGAGCATGACATACTTTAAAACCTCTAACACACACTCATCCTTTCTGCAGGGTCGACCTTGAGCTTTTCACTGCGAAAAAGAAAAGAAGAAGTCCATGGAGTTTGCACCTTCTCCCTGTGCAGACTTTCCACAAAAGCGCTGGTTTCCGCCCAGTCCTGAAAAAATGAAAAAATGAAAAAATGAAAAAATGAAAAAATGAAAAAATGAAAAAATGAAAAATAAATCTCGAGATGCTGAAAGTGTCATTCGCGTTCATAATTTCTTCTTTCTGTCATGTATATAGATAAAATGAATCCACTGGATGTGAATTAATTCAAACCAAACTTGAAAGATGAGAATAATAAAAATGGTTATGAAGCACTTATATTGACTATTTTCTTCTAGTGTTTCAATCCCTTGACATAATGGTCATCATCAGGTTCAATTATGAAAACAAGACAACTGGAAACAAAGACCTAACAACAGGACTCACACATAAATCAGACATAAGATACACAATACCTTGACAAAACAGCATACACAAAACCAACAAAGACAAAAACAACTATACAACTCAGCAGACCCCAAACCCCCCTCCCTCATATGTATAAACGTATGTGTGATGTCGCTGCCGCCACTATGATATTATTAAATCGACGCATGTATGCGGGAGTTCTGGGTTTATAGAACCATGAGTGTGAGCGGTGTGGCATTCAACGTCATTCAGTTGATGTGTACATCCTGGTTACTTAACGTTAAGTTAATAGTTGCCGCTGCCTGTGGCAGTGAGTACGAACCCACTGAGCAAGCAACGTCCATAGACGTCCAAGACATGCCCGTCCCTCCAGGCCGTAACCTGGATGTCTATTCGACGTCCAGAACTAGTTGAAAATAGACGTTTTAGACAGGTCATACCGTCTCGCCCAGTCCCACTCCGGGACGTACTGCAGTTGGACCGAGACTCAAGGAGCTGCAGCAGAGGGACATAAAGACCTGCAGGTTGCCGACCTCTGGTGTAGTCAAACTTTGAAACCATACTGAAGATCTAATATGAGTTGTCTACTGCCATGTCAGGCTGTATTGTATTTACCCAAATGAAGCAATAGTTTCTGTCTGATTCCTGGAACAAATTACATGTGACAGGCCCTGATTTACTCAGAACCTGCAGGTCTGTCCTACATTTCACTCTCACGCAGCAGATTGTGCTTTCAGTTTAAATTATGTGTGATTTCGAAATGAGTGACATGATTTCAGAACAGATGCTTTTAAAGTAGAGTTTATGCTTACTTGAGAACATTCAGCTGGAAACAGTATCACCACCTGCATAGTTTGCACCTTCACAGTGGAGAGATTGTGTTAGAGGAGGAAGTTATGAAATTTATTACAGCCTTATAGTGAATAAATCACAAATAAGCAAATTCATTTGCAAACAAAAGTCCTGTTGAGCCTGTCAGGGACACGACTTTTCATCACAATACTAACATCAATGTCTCTGATAAAAGCTGAGCCGGTTTGCAACTCCGATGTAATAATAATCTATGCAAGCATTTTCAAAGTTAGCAAATCACATTGGGGGTTGTACATTCACCTGGTAGCATGAATGGCTCCCCATCTGGATGACCAACCCGCCATTACACATTCATCATCACCATCAATAAAAAAAGTAGCCGTTTTGTTCAAATAAACCTAAAAAAAATGCTGAAAATAATAATGCTCCTGTGCCTGGAGGACCACCAGCCTGCACGTTTTCATGCCTTCCTGTTCGAACACATCCAAATTCAATAAACGTGTCTTCATGAATCTCCGCAGACAGTTTGACTATGAGCCGCTCATTACAATCAGGTAAGTTGCAGTTCTGTTAACAAGCAGCACTGCTGCTCTCCGGGAAGCGGAGTGCCCACCTCTGCATTAGATTCTATTTGATAAATGTCACCATTTCCGAAAAAAAGGGCAAGTAAGAAAATCTACTTTAAAAGGTTTTTCTGACATCATTTGACCTGCACTTTCTTCATTTAAAACACAACTATATATCTACCTACCTATTACTTTTGTAAAACCTGTTCCTACATTTCAGAACCTGTCATTTTTTTTTTTTTTAACTTTTACCAAGAAGTTGAATCGGTTCTTTTACTGTCGCCCGTCTGTTTTAGTGTCATACTTCCACTCAAGAAAAGAGGGTGAGTACTTTTGCCGTCTCTGCTATCACCCGTTCAAAACGAAAGCGTTGAGCCTGAACTGCAGGCCG
>OMNM01023183.1:1822-14864 GCA_900302745.1 Parablennius parvicornis | reverse complement strand
GATAGAAATGGTGTGAGCTGTGTGCACATATTGCTTCAAGGCAACTGCTCTTTTGGAGAAACTGTGAGAGTGCCAAATTTCCAACCAAAACACACACACACACACACACACACACACACACACCTACACACAGGTGCACACACATAAACATATTCTATAAGCTTTTTAAACAGTGAGACAATTGGGCCAAATTGAATTATGCCTTTTTACAAAAATAGCATCTGAGCTGAACTGTGTCGTAATTTACTGTTTTGATTAAATCTCCACACATCCATTTAGCCGACACTATGCATCTATAGGCAGGTGACAAACATAGTGAGAAATAGGATAAAATATGCACATGCCCCCACACAGGTGTATGTGTGGATTAATAGCATCCACCTCTGAAAAGATCTGTGTATTTAAAGGACAGTTCATGGTTGGGAGGTGAGGGACAGATGGCATGCGTTTCCAGGTCCTATCTTACACCTGGTGCAAAGCAGCGCCAAATACAGCTCGAGTGTCTTCCCTAGTTTCACACTAAAGCAGTAGTCCCTTTCCCGTGCAGCGCCCACACTGTCAAAATAGATATTTGTGCAGGTACTTGCATACGTGACACATTTTTAGTTGATCGGTATCTTCAAGAAATACGAGGTAAATGTGCTATAAACTAAAATAAAAAAAATAAAAAATAAACAGGTTCATAGACCCTGCTGCTGTGTTCTTTTGTTATTTTTAGGGTGCATAATACAATCCACCACAGACAGGTGGCTCACATAGCATGTAATCTCTGCTTATTGCACACAAGGCTTCTGCCAAAACGTTATCAGGAGATGAATTTGTGCTCATTGTGCTCAGTTGTTAGGAGCAGCATTTGCACTGGGTATTAAATACGTGCAGTAGACGCTTAATGTGTGTTCCCAATGTGTTAGCAATAGCTCCCTGTTAACTAATGAATCATCCCAAACAGCAAGGCAAGATGGGTCAGAATTCAGTAGGAAATGGTGTCACACAAAAGAATATACAGAAGTAGTTTCTGTACAAATAATAATCCACTACTAAAATACTAAGAGCAGATTTGGAGAAGCCCCAAAGAAGTCCCACCCTGACCTTTAGTTTGTTGATTTTATTTATAGCATATTGGTAGCTTCTGTGTTTGCAGTTGTATGAATTTAAAAAGAGAAACAGCGAGATCTGATCTCAGCAGGCCAAACCGGTTTTTCAAGAATCGTTGCTGAAGCCTGAAAACTGTGTCATGTGTTTTAAAAGTGTGTGCTTTCAGTCGGCAACTGTGATACAGTTCCAGTTAAAATTGAGAATTGATTCAGACTTCTTGGAGTTTGGAGTTCAAACTAAAATGATCATCGGCCACTGCCATTTATTTTCTTTATCTTGAGTAAAACTAGCAGGGCATCAAAATTAAACACTCTCCTACTACTAGTCAAGAGTTCGACATTCACACCAGCTAATCCAGTAGCACACAATCCCGGTCGTTATCCTCCTGCCCCCCGCTCTGCCCTCCTCGTGCCCTCTGTGTACTGATTGCTGCCTGACACCTGCCCATGTGCATTCATTATTTAGTGTACACATCAAATATCCATGGAAAACACACAAGCACAGGTACACAAACACAAACAGTGTGATGTACATACTACACACAGTTTTCTCCTCCTACTACTGGTCTCTGGCTCTTTTCGAGTCTCAATCGCTCATCGGTTTGTTACATCACTAGAGCTTATGTTACAGCTCTCGAGAGCACCTGCAGAGTTTGGCTGGGCATAAAGTTACTGACTGCAGTAAGTGCATAGAGAGCTTTTTAAAGCTGTAGCTTTGTGTTGTATGTCAATCTTTCTTTTCGCAGTGATTTTTGGTGTGAAATGTGCTACTGCCATACAAGTGTCAACATGCTCCTACATTGCCCCAAAAGCCATGATTTTCTCAGGCCTTTTCCCCTCAGGACAGGGCATGCCACTGCACGCACAGACACTCCAATCATTTATAATCCTGTTACTTTTCACATCACATTTGTGCGACGCATTTTCTAAGCCCGACTTGATTTGATTTCTAATTAATTGTGTGAAAAATGATGATAACCTAAATTTCTCCTGCTTTTGAAAGAAAAAGAATGTAAAGTTCCCTTTTGGACCCTTTTGGACACACACTGTGACTGCCACCATGCTTTGAAGTGTCCCGTGTTGCTCCAATTCTGCCCCAACAGTCACATGACATCGTTATGTAACAATTTGATGTAAATCAATAAGATCTTCCCACCAGCCTCTCTGTGTATCAATAAGAAGGCTTCAAACCAAGAGCATGCACACCCCTTACATTACAGTAACATTGTATTAATCTGCACAGAGAGTTAGGCCAAGTTAAATTTAACTTTGATTAAAATATTGGTTACACCAAATGTGTAGCTGTTGCTGATTCATCAAATAATAGATTAATAAGGCTAAGCAGAGAACTTAAGTTGGGACCTAATGCATACTTAACTATAACTATTTTTGTCAGTACTTCCTTGTTCCTTTTTGCTTTTATTTCCTCAAATTTTTTACTCCCACTCCAATGGACTCAATGATTTTGTTTAGCTTCCCTGTTTTGTTTTGCTCCTCTCCTCTCCTGACACTGAATGTCATAAACAGCCTTTTCCTCTAATGAGCAGCCAATGTGTGTGTGTTTCTTTGTATGTCTTTGAGAGTGCATATGAGAATCAGCGATGCACAGAAATGTCCCAGATTTAGATGCTGCCGCAAACAGTGGCCATGCAGGTTCAATGCTCCGACTCTACAAAGCTACCTTCTCTTACTCTTTATTAGTCTATAGAGCAGTTTTTCATGCGTTCACAATGTTTTATGGTCTAATGTTGGCTGTAACTGACAGATATTTATTCATTCTTGCTATATACCTAGAAGTTGTGGTATTTTACCATCACATGGTGGATTTGTGTCTCTTCAAACTGAAGTCATACAGTGAGAACATCCAAGAGAAGTGTGATACGTTTGCATGTTCTCCTTGTGTATATGTGAGTTTTTTAAGTAGTCTGGTTGCCTGCCACAGTCTAAGGACATGCATATTTGGTGAATTGGTGTCTCTACATTGCCTAGAGGTGTGAATGTGAGTGCGTGTTTGCCCTGTGATGGACCAGCGACATTGTCCAGAGTGTACATAACCTCCAGACATTTGTGAGCCGGGATCGGTTCCAGCAACTTGGACAAAACGGTCTGGATGAAAGATGGATCGTTATTTTTGTTTGGCTTTGGTTTTCTTATAGGAACACAAGCCTGAGCCTTTCATAATCTACTGGTGAAGGTCTTGGCTCCTACTGGCCTCCCCCAATTTAACATTTGGTATTGTGGATGAATGTATGGAATATTGTGATTACTTGCTTATCATGAGCCATGACAATCTGATTTCCACGCTGACCATTATATTCACTGCCCGTCTTTGCTGTCTTTAACTCCAAAAACACCTGCCTCACATCCCTTTCCCTGAACGCAGCCTGCAGACCTGGCACGGTGTGTAAACAGAGTGGAGAACTAGACGACTGTTGCTGTTTCCTGCTCTTCCTACTGTCTCAGAGAAGAGGAGACATCCTGATGGGCTGGGTGAAAGACTCAAAGAAGAGGCTGGTGCAACAGGAGGAAGACAAAAAGAGGAGCGACATGATAAGGAGGCGAAAGCGAGAGAAAAAGAAAAGTCAATAATCTGAACAAAACCCACCATTCACCTTGGGCACCTCCCCTCGTGTCTGTGCGCGTATGTGTGTGTGTAAGGGCTTATATAAGGGGGGAGATCGGCCCACGCCAATGTATAAATACCCACGATGCCGCTGGTGGAGCAGGGAGAAGGGTCAGAGTGAGTCAGCACACCCATAACACTCCTCCTCTTTCTCTCTCCTTTCTATCAATCCATCCATCCTTTCTTTCTCTTCTCTTTTTTCTCCTCCTCCATCTTTCCACATCTATCAGTTTTCATGTCGCTGCACAAAAACACTGAGATTTCACTTGGCAGGAAATCTGTGACCTTCAGCTGGTGGTGATCGTAAGACAAACAATGTTGTAAACAAAACAAGACAATCAATTACACTTTCGAAGAAGCTCCCCCCTCTTTTTCAAGTTGAGGTTCAAACATGTCAAACTTAATGAGGACGAAAAGCATGTGAGACTATCGAGATTCACAGCATTTCTTTTCATTTCTAAATGGAAACTGTTATTTTGGATCAACGCTCTTCAGCGCAAACTGACAATCAGCCATTTGAATTAATTTCTCTCAGGACACTCTGTAACTGTGCGTATTGCATGTCACTAATAACTGACATGGACAACTCCTTAAGTTCACCCATGTCTGTCTTCTGTAGAACAAAAACTACATGTGACAAGTATTTATTTTTGGTTATTGTAATTCATAGCAAATTTCGCAGGTATCTACTTTACCTGGGTTTTAATTTTTTACTCCATTTTTACTTTTGCCTCCCACATTTGAATGTCCATACATTCCTAGTATTTACATTCTTAACACTTGCTCATTGTCTTAACCTCTGAGGATGATTCAGAGTTACAGCAAAAGAACAAAAACTTATCCGCATAAAGCTCCAGAGGTCGACTCATTTATAAAGTGATCCTATAAATCAATACAAGTCAAATGCTAAGTTCTTGTTTCTGTCCCTCAACAACAAAGGATTCGTGTAAAATCTATCTTTTACATGAAGTGCTGCCAGAAAAAAAGAAAAATACAATAACAAAAGTGGTTTTGTGTGTGTGTCCATGTCTATAAGCCAAAAATACCCCTCACTGCCACTACCACCCCCCTTGAAAACAAGCTTAAAGACACATCTGGTGATGATGCAGATTCATATCTTTCAACTCAGCAGTGTTTTCTCAGTTTGTCACCACACTGCACCAACCACCCACAACGTTCAAGTCAAAGTTCAAGCAAATGGGATACAAATAAATCTACACAAGATTCGAATTGGCAAAATATAAATTGTATTTAGCTACAAATTCAATAAGTCGGTAAATCGATGTTTTTCGCCCAGCCCTGGTAGAATCATTATTACAGTGGAGATTGCGTGTTCTCCCCGTGTATGAGTGGGTTTTTCATGTGCAGATTGTAAGAAAAATTAGATGATGTGTACTTCATGTGTTCATCTGCTCTGGTGAATCCTTGAGAGAATTGGCTCAAACATCCTAAAAAGAAGAAAAGGACGGGCAAGCTCTCCATCTCCAAAAACTAGTCAATCTAGTCACTGGTCACCACTGACTCGTTTTCAAAATCAATAATCAATCAATCTCTCTATTAGCTGACTTGAGTTACAAAAAAAGGTCCAGATCAGACTTTTTTTCCAGAATGATCCTCCCCGCTCTGACGGAAGATGCCGCTGGGTCACTGGGGTTTATTGATGAGGAAACAGCACAGAAGCAGCCACCTCAATGCTGAAGTGTACAGAGCGATACTTTCTGCTCGGATCCTGCTGCAAAAGCATGAAAAGGGTGCTTGACAGTGTCTCATGACCCATAACACACCATGAAAGCAACCCAAAGGTTTAAAAAAGATAAACGTTTTAAATGTCTGAGTCAGCCATCTCACCTTTACCCAAACAAGCAGACTTTCACTTACTGATGACAAAACTGAGGGCAGAAAGATCCACAAACAAGCCGCAAATAGAGGCGGCTGCAGTAAAGCTCATAAAAGGAGAAGACTCAGCATTAGGATGTGTCTGTAAGCTTATGATTACAAATGTTAGGCAATCTTTAACAGTTAAATATGAAAATTCACAATGGGGTTGTTTAGTTTGTCCAATCAGATTTGAGCCCCTAAAATTCATTTCAATTTTTTTTCTTTGTAGCCACTGTAGACAATCTGATCCAAATACTGAAAGAAAGAAATATATCTTTAAAGACTCAGAATCACTAAATAAATATGTAGAGTGCTAAGCAGTATGACACCGTGAGCATCGACAGAGTTACAAGAACAAATATGTCTGTTTCAAAAATAATAATAAGCGTTTTAAGATGATGAGTGAATATACATTTTTTGAGATTGACAATAAATCTCAAGTGACAACCAACAACAAGATATAGCGTAAAGCATTTCATTCTTTACCAAAGCGTTATACCTTTAAATAGTTTGACTTACATTTATTGAAAAAAAAAAAAAAAATACTGACAGACCAAACAAGTACAAGACATTTTTTTTCTGGAGACACTAACTTCTGGCTGGCTTAATGCCCCGCTCAATTTCATGTTCAGCTCCGAGCCAGCGCTGTTCTGGCACACAATGATTTTACGTGGTCCATCCAACACCTCCAACCTCTAACTCATCCGTTCCATGGCTTTTTTTTTTTCCCACTCATTCAGTCTTTCATTCACTTAATCTCCTTTTCTGTTTCTTCCAGTTTTCTGCAATCCGTTTTCATCTTTCTTTTAATTTTCGTATCATTTATTTCTCTTCATAATGTCAATACACTTCATTAATTGTCCTTACCCTTAAAGCACTCATGCTCCATTCATACAGCTGTAAACGTCTGGACATGGGAGTTTGCTGCTGCACGCACAGACCTGTGACTGAACCAATCTGCTGCAGTGTGGGTGTTCGGTGTCTTGCCTTTCTGCACCTTGATAGAACTTGTTAGGATGGGGAAGCATATGGTTCCATCTGTTTCTTACAAATGGCCGACAATAATCAAACTCCAACAAAGTGCAATGTGCATGAGCTGACCCTAACAATCACATCGCTGGGCTGCTGCATATCAGAGCAATGTAAATATCAGTTTATATACCAAAAAGACCATTCCAGCAACGTCTCAGGCAGCAGTAATAGAAAAAAAATGACATTTACACAGTTAATCTTTGCACCGGCAATGAGTGTGCGCGTGTTTTTGTGTGCCTGCGTGGAGAGCTCTTTATTCGCTCTCATAGCAGAAGTACATCTACCTCCGCAACTGCTGAACATGTCCAGCCAACACACACAGACACACATGCACACCTCACCCTGTAATCATCAACTTTTCTTCCCTTTTCCTGCCCTCATCTGTGACTCCCTCCACCCTTCACTCCCGCTCTCACACTCTCTGTAAACTCCCCCGCAAACAATACCTGCTGTTTTGGGCCAGACAGCAAGAAAATAACTGAGGGTAGGAAAGAATAAGTAAATGGAAAGCTTGACTGTGTACAATATGTTTACAGTCTGCACACTTTATATCTGTGTCCCTTGTATTTAATCCACAGAAGGGTGGTCATTATCCTCCACATGTAGTTTTATCTAATTTGCGGATTTGCTCATTAACTCACAGAGAAAGAGGTGGTATGAAGAGGATGAGTGAGAGAGAGTGGGAGAGAGAGCACAGAGGGGTGAGAATGGAGAGCTGCAGATATTAACAGGAGAGTCGATGAGACTAACAGGTTTGAACACCGAACAATGGACTCAGTACAAGTTGTAAATATGGTACCATTTATCACATAGAAGAGAAAACTGCACAACAGATTTTTTTTTTTTTTAAGGACTTGTAGAACAATACACAGCATGGATACAATGCAATAACAAGTCAGCACAATGTGTTTGCAACAAATACCATGTGAAAAATGAATTTAAAAGAAGCTTATTTTTACCTTTCTGGTGCAACAAAGGGGCTTTAAATTAAACAAAATACAGTATGAAAGGAAACTCAGATCTCAAATAGTGATAATCATGTAGGTTTATGATCACCTGTATAACAGACGGCTCATACGCAAATCATCTGGCTCACAAACATTCATGTATGCTAAAGAAATGCAACGTCAAATGGAAAGTTCAACCTATATAATATTGTAGGATGCCACAATAATCTGTTGCGTGAAAACATTTGCTTTTCACCTGAACAGCTACGTATTGTGGCACAATGCAAGTGAACGCTGCTGATAGAAAATGGCCTGTATACTTCACCTGCCTTCATCCAAAGTCTTTTATTAGTTCTCTCACCTTTGGCCATTCACACCCGGCTGACAGATAGAAAGATTGGGTACAGGCTCTTAAAACTGTGCTAAGATTATATAGAGCATTCCTTGAAGTCCCCATGAAATCACATTTGTATCATTTTTTTTCTTCTTCAGTTTATGGGTTTAAAGCTCAGCTATCTTTGACTTTATTCATTTGCCTTTAAGTTACTTTGAGTTACTTTAAGGATAGCGAGTGATGTGAAGAGCTACTTGACAACAAACCTTTTGAAAAACCTGTCTTCACTCACCACCGAAGACTATTTCTAGAACATGGTTTAGTGGCTCCAAGGAAGATTCTTAAAAACAAGGCGATCAAAGAAAAATATTGCTGCTGGTGACCAAAAACAGCCTGTCAGTGACAACATATTTCAAATCTATTGGGCTTGCCATCATTTGTTTAGTTTTCCATATGTGCTCCTCAGTGGAAAAAGTTTTAGCACGTTTGCTAAAATGAATTCTAACATTATTTTGGAATTTGTTTATTTCCTATTGTAATCAAGTACTTGAATGTAAAACTTCAGTGTAAAATATTCTCCGTCTATATCATAAGAGGTAGTTGCTCTAACACACCTGAGTCTGAAGAATATATCATGTCTGAGCTCTGCTGGAAGCCTGATTGTGATCCACTGATTACAATGAGATGCGATGGAGCTGCTCATAAAAACGTAGGTTGGTCTTGATCCAGAACCAGAAGTTTACACTCTGCCATAGTAAGAGAACAAATTCAACATTTATTCAACATCTGAACATTGCAGCGCTTATACAGGACAACACCTGCACAATGTATCACAAGTTTATTTCCATTACAATATCAGCATGTGGATAACGCATATCGCAATAGATGGACTGAATTTAAATAAGTTATGTATCCATGCACCGTGCTTTCATGCTGTGAAAACACAAAATACCAAGTAAAAATCTAATAAAAATGTGATGAACCAATTAAAACATGTTATTGAATTGACAGCCCAGATAAAAAGAAAAGGGCACTGGTATTTAGAACAAAATTCTAAGTCAATAACATCCACTTAAATCATCCTATTGTTATCATAAAGCTGAACATGAGCGACTATCGCTTGCTCACCTAATGTCATGCAGCCCTTGTAAGTACAAATTATTATTTCACATTCAGCTTATTATTCATCTAAGGCAACAAAATTCTAAAACTGATGGAAGGATAGCTGCAGAATCTGCTTCTGACTGGCTTTCGTTTATCGATCCACTGGAAACATTCCTGGACACGATAACAATCTCTCATGCAGGGAAACTGCCTAGAAGGAGACACTAATCAGATAATAGCTTCAAAGTCAATGCAACTAATCAGGCCAAACCGTGGATGGAGACGGCCTGTGATCAGACAAAACTGCCATTGGAAGAGTTAAGACTTAAGCTCATCAAAATAAATAGGTTGTGAGTGTTGTGGCGTAGTTGTTAGCACCCTCGCAAGAATATGCCTAGTTTTAGTCCAGTTCGGGGATATTTGTGAAAAGTTTTCATGTTCTCCCAGTGCTTGGGTTTTCTTCCTCCCACAGTCTAATTGGTGAACAATGAAGATGAAGCATGCAGGTGTACAGATTGTATGTATATGCAGATTTGTTGCGTGTGGCTAAAAATAAATGAATAAATAAATAAATAAATAAAACTCTCATGGCTGTTCCCCTTTCCACATGTGCACACATACCCGCCCTCATATATAAACAGAAACTGTTTACTTTTAGACAGGGCATATTTATTGTAATAATAATGACAGTTAAGACCACAAACAAACAACTCAATGGCGCACTTAAATATCACTTGTTCTGCCTGTCTGTGGTTCTCCACTCAAATTTGAGTGGGATTTTCATCTTATTAAAAAAAGAAATGTTACCGTTTGAAGCTGCTAACATTCATTTACATAAAGTACAACAAGGACAACACTATTGTTAAAATCCGGTGGATGATATTATCAAAAAGGGCTAGAGCATGGGAAGTTTGAAACTCTGAGAAGGAGGAAACAATTAAAAGAGAGAGGAAAAGATCGACAGCTGGAGTTCAAACAGAGAGACACAGTGGCGAGAGATGTCAGAGACCAAATGACAGATCAGAAGGGAGAGTGGCACAAAAGGAGGAAGTCAAATAAAGAAACAGAAAGATGGAGGGAGATGAAAAAAAAGAGGTCTGGGATAACTGCACCCCTGTCGGCTCGTGTCCCTGTTGCTAGGTTACCATCTGCAGATGAATGGGTTAAAGTATCTAAGGAGCAACAGTGACATAGTTAGCTGGTCTCCATCAGAGCGCAACACACACACACAAAGTAACTGAAAGCTGCTTGTACCCCGATTTAAGGCTAGATTCTGATTTTGAACGTCTGCACAAAATCTCCCGTTACCAACACTTAACAAAACCAAAAACCTGGACTATACACTACCTAAGAGTAGTGACAAGATAATTCTTATTTTATTACCTGGAATATTTGTAGGGTAAACACACAATAAGGTCACTGAGAAACAATACGCCCACCATAAACACGACATAAAAATTATATGATGACCAGCCTGACATTTCCACCACACAAACCTCACAGCAATAGAAATTCATCACCCGATTGTTGCTCATAAAACAGATTCTGTACATGTAATGTGTGGTTGAGGTTTGTAATCGTCGATAACACCCCCGAGGAAGATGAGCAGCACCTTCACAACCAGGTTGTAAGAGTTCATCTCAAACTGAAACACTTGTGCAACAATAACCTGCGAATCATGAACAACCCAGAAGCTGAGTGACCTCGTGTCCTACAAATTATATCACCGTTTATCTGTTTGGAGCCGTACCCATCACACAATTGCAGCTCTCTTCAAAGAACACCTTCAGACCCACAACAGCAGCACAGCGGCTTTTCTCCTGCAGTTAGTAATCCAGGTGGGCCTTCACACCTACAAGCCATGACTCATGTGGTAGGCATTCAGCTCATCACATCATCAGCACCAATTTGGCATGACTGCATAGGCTAGAGATCAATTCAAAGATCCCCTACGCTACAGACAACTAATAACGGCGCTTCAACAGTGTTGGAACAGTGAAAATTAAAGTGCACGCACGCGTTCGTTCTTCCATCCTGTGTCATCAAAGCCGGCATTGAAAAACATTTTAAAAAGGTACACAGATTATCATGCTTCAGCTTCAATATTAAACGGCCAACAAGGTTTTTTTCAAAGAGGTCAATAAACACCTGTTACCAACTGAATTGTAGTTTATGTGTTAAAGCCTTGTTCATTCTTATGCCTTACAGCCATGTTATTATGGCAGTACAAAAAATGTTTTGTCTAAAACAACAGGATGAACATGTATGATCACTGATTATATGAAAGACAAACATAAACAACGTCACAGGCAATTTATTTGTTTAACAAGAGCAATAAAATGCAGACAGAGGTCCCAGCGACACAGCAGTGATAACACAGCCACTCACATCCTGGCAACTGGAAACCACACAAACTACCGTGTGTACACATCAAATGACCAAACAATTAATTAGTTCAAGACACTGGAAAAAAATCCCATTCTCACAACTAAAAAGTTACAAGCAGATAAACCGACATTCATACTAAATAAAAAATGGACATATGCGAAAAATTTTAAATACAGCTTTTGGAAACTTGCTCAAAGTTGATCAAATTAACAAATACTGATTTATGATACATCTTTCTTTCAACAAATTCAAATGCCAGTTGATTTAAAGTGGTAAGACGTACATTTAGGCAGTGATAGACACAATCCAGTTTGTTTGTTTGTGTTTATGGGAGTTGGATGTCAAACAAGCTTGACCCATATTGGCTCAGTGATCTGCCCTGATGTGTCTCCAAGGTGTCACCGTAGTAGCGGGTGTACTATTGCCACAAATGTCAACAGCAAGGACAACCAGCCGAGTCCTCAAGGAGACACTGTCAATCGAAAACACACACACACACACACACGCGCGCACGCACGCACGCACACACACACACACACACACTCCATGTTTAAACTCTTTGGGTGTGTGAAAGTAGATCAGTGAAAGAGGAGCTGCACCTTGGTGGGGAGTCAGTTAGGATTTAGTCTAAGAAAAGCACACCTGTAGAATAAACAACAGAAGCACAAACTCACATATAACAGAAACGGCTAACTTTTAATCTGGACTTTTCTTTCTGTACCGAGAGCATAGGACATTCATATCACACACTAACATTGACAAATACAAATGCATGCACACACTCACAGACAAGACGCCACCTTAACACACTAGATACTAGACTGAGAAGAGGAAGCAATAATGGGAGTCAACAAGCTGGGTGTAACTGCAAAATGATTGACAGAAAATAAAACTAATTTAAAACTAAATCATGACAAATTATTGACAAGAAAAACAGAGCAACTAAAAAAAGATGAACTGGTTTAATGTCATATTTGTGGTTATTCGTATGTTACCACTGAATGCACTGATATCTATACAAATAAAGTTATTATATCACTTTTTATACGAGTACTTACTTACATTTGAGTGCTCTGGGTAACAGAGTTAATAATGTAAAGCAATAAAATTCATGGATTTTTTTTTTAATTATTATTTTAGATGCCTGAATTTACTGACAGAAAAGCATTTTTGTAGTTGACACCTGATTGGCTGGTTTTCTTTTTTTTTTTCTCAAAACATGAACTCACCACATAATTCAATAAATATGACAATAATTATTAGTGAAATGATTGTAGGTGGGCTGCAGTGGTAATAAGCACTCATGCCACACAGCGAGAATGTCATGGGTTAAAAATATTGGCTGGGCCCTTCCTGTGTGGAGTTTACATGTTCTCCCCCCGAGCATTCAAGGGTATTCCCCTGCACGGTTTCCGTCCACAGTCCAAAAACACGCATCTGACATTGAATGGTGACTCTGCATTGTGTGAATACGAGAGTGTCTGTATCTGCAATCCAAATTCCTTTCTATTCCTGCATGTGAGACATCGTGTTTTCACCTAAGATACAATGACTATGAATATCTGCGTTGACGCTGGACACTAATGCTTCAATCTAAGGCATCAGATGTATTAAAAAAAAAAAAAAAAAAAAAAAAAAAAAA
>OMNM01023175.1:8481-19199 GCA_900302745.1 Parablennius parvicornis | reverse complement strand
GAGCAGCCTGAGTTTCATGTTCTGTTTAGAAGCTCAGTTACAGGCTGCTGCAGAGGAATCTGTGGTGGACAGGTCAGTCAGTCAGTGCCGAAGCTTCACATTCGAGTAAGTGACTCTGGGAGGAGGCGTCTGCACCAGATCAAGGCTTTTACTTATACACAAGTATAAGACTTGTTGAAGAATAGAGAGGTGGGACGGAGGAGGGGGGGGGGGACTGAGGCACAGAAATAGGGGGAGAGATAATCATAGAGGGTTAAAAGAGATGAGAGGGGCGTTATGTCAGCATGTCCCAGAGGCAGCAGCAACACAGAGCGGTCCAGCAGGCGGTCAGGCATGTGTCCCCCGTGTCGTCCCTTCTCCTGTCCTCCACCACGTACACTACACACACACACACACACACACAACAAAGAAGACAGCAGTCAGCTCGCATCCAACGGTAATGCTTTTATTCCTCCCGTGCACCTGAATTAAACATGCGGTTGGATTGTGTTACTCATAACAGCTGTCAAACAACGAACAGATCTCTCCCTTCCTTTGTGCTCGTTATGAATCTTTCATGCCGAACCAAACAAATCATCCGGCTTTTAAAGGCTTTGGCCGCAACAACTTGCTATGCGACCTGGTCAATTGATCGAGTGAAGATCTCTGGTCTCTTATCACCAGATAACAAAGAATTATTCCCTCATGTCTGACGTCCACTATAGCAGCTGTAACAGTGTGAAGAAGATTCAAACAATGTTCTCACTGTGAATATTTTATAGTGTGATAATAGTACAGCTTGTACTACAGTTTACTCGATGCTCAGCACAGATTTGCATCCTCACTTCACTTCACACTTTAATAATTCTGCAGTCCTCGACAATTAGAAACTAATGTCTTTTCACTTATCGGGAGCAGCTGAATAGAATTCAGGAGTGACACCATTCACCTGGACGTCATTATTCTGTGGCAGATCAAGTGTCATGAATGCAAACAGCCTGATGAGGAGAGGCCATAATAAACTGCGGAAATCTGCGGAGCGATGTTGCATAACCAGTGCAGGAAGCTGTCTGCGTCAACACACCCAGCATGGAAAAAAATGATTAGAAGTTCAGAGGCCACATACAGTAAAATGACGTCATGTTAACCCTTTAAATCTCAACAACTCTAAAACATTCCTCTGCGTTTCAGTACAAATAAGAAATAATATTCTATGAAAAAGTCCAAATTGAATGATTTTTAAAAAATCTAAAGAGAAATGTCCTCTATTTCACTTTTTTCATAAGAACTGAAAGTAACCGTAAATGCAACAGTAAATGCAACAAAGGACTTGAATCTTTTGTGCAATCTGACATTTGGTGTGTTTATCCTCAGCCAGTCACTTCTCAGGCGGTACACTTTTTGCAGCCCTCGGCATCTTTTGTTCCCGGAGCAAAAGGGTAAATATTGAAGCTGTACCTATGCAGGGCAGCTGTTTTACAAATTCTGAAAACCATTAAGGTTCTAATCCATATCTGCATTGTCACTGCTCACCTGTGTTTTTGGGAGCTTCTCCGTACATGGGTCCGGGAGGAGGCCCGCCCTGCCAACCAAACTGTGGTTGCCCCGGGTAACCCTGATAGGGAGGCTGCCCCGGACCAGGATAGGGACCTCCAGGGCCCATGGCTCCGGGGGGGTAGTTAGGGTAAGACGGATTGGGCTGCTCCATGTTGATGGGGTATCCCTGTGGAGGGTAACCTTGGGCTGGGTAGCCTTGTGGAGGGGGGCCCTGGGCTGGGTAGCCTGGAGCCGTTGGGCCTGAGTACGGAGGAGGCTGCTCGAAGTTCATCTTTGAAGTGAAGAGTCACAGCTAATTGCTTTTGAAACATAAAAAAAGAAGAGTGATCAAGTAAATAGTCAGGCATCAACAGAGTTCAGCTTGTTATATATATATTGAGCACATGCAGAAATACCAGTGAATTCATTGTTTATTGTAGTTTGTTTTTTTTCCAGAAACAGTTAGCTTAATCATTTAATAACGTATGACGCACACTATTCCCAAACGTTCCGCACATTTTTATGTGCTTTTTGTGCCCGTGCTCCCTACAGTAGCGGACTAGTTATGCGCCAAAAAAAATGATCGAAATATAGAAGAAGCAGAGAGAGGAAAAATAAAAAATCAACCACCTGGGATAGTAATCTCAACACCTTGCTACGAAGGCACAAGAATAAGGTTATAAACTGGAAATTACACCACTTTTTAAATTTAAACTCAAAGACACACATATGCCAGAATCATAGCTGGGGATTTTTCTAAATCATCATAAAGATCTCTTTTAATTACACACTTCATTGTGAGAGAGGCAAATAAATTATGGAGCAGAATAGCATACTTTAAAAGCGCAGACTCTCCGTATCCCTGAACAGTGTGGGACACTCTGTTTAGGAGCAGCTACGCTACGATTCGCCGGTCAAACATGAGCCTCATCAGAGACAAGCACAAGTATCACACTGTTCACACAGTGACTTTATAATGAGAGCTTCACTGTCTGCTGGCCTATGCTCATTAAATGAACACTGGGAAAGAGGGAAATTTAAAAAATAAATAAATAAATAAAAAAAGCCTTGTTGTGACCGTACAGATCTGTGCCGTATCGTCACACTTGAGTCGCTTCTTTACTCACACTTTAGTAACACATCACACATTCGTGTGGTGTCACATGTTTAAAAGTGACATGGGAACGAAGATTGCAGGTTGGGTTCTTTTGATATGCATTCCCGAGGATGAGCCATTTTGAGTGCAAAACGAATCGTTTGTTTCTCCCACTCGCAGAGCTGGTGGTACATTTCCCATCCAAAACACAAACGGCTGATGAGAAGATGGATCCGGGCTCATCACAAACCCCCTAGCTTGCCTTCATTGCTGAATTCGCTCATGTGGAAGGGCCATAACAACCAAAAACTGGGCCAGCTGGAGATCTGCGGCTGTGCTCGGGCCTCCCAGGATTCCTCTGTCGTGTTAGGATATGTACACTGTAAACACCTAAACAGCGATCCGATCCGTTGCCGCTTATCATCCTTTTCCATCCAATCCTCTCTGTGCAATGAAGCAACAGCCTGAAGTGTAAAAAAGAGCTGAATTTGTGCGCAGCACCACCTCTACCTCACCAGTAGCACTCCCATGTTTCACTACGTAATAAGTTTATGCAACTTGAATGCAGAAAGTGCAAAGGATTAAATTAAAGTGAAATCTCAGTGTGACTGGCTAAAGCTTGTGAGAGAGTTCAAAAAGATGAATCAAGGTGATTCAGCTTGTTAATGTAACCTTGTGCTGGATGTCTGGACATTTCACTCTAATGTCTCTTTAAAGCGACTGTCAGACCATGAGGCCCCTGTAACTATGGTTACTGTTCTCTAGGGATAACTGAACGATCCCTGATGATTTGTTTTTGCCATGCCAGTAAGTCTACAAGCACAACACCATGGTACCTGGAACTAGTGTAGCTTGATGGCACACAGTCCATTTGATTGTTATCAATAACGTCTGTGTTCCTCCTCCCACAACCTGCCAAAACATCAGCTGTGAGAGCCATTGTCTACTATAGAGTCTCTCGGGAAGAAGCCCTGTTCATAAAGAAGGCTTCGTCTTTTGTCACTAGTGTTAGATTACCGGCCAAAGGGCTGAGAAGACACTTCTTTCAACGTGATCTGGAAAATAATCAGTTATTTAACAGTAATAAAAATGTCAACCAGCAGCATCAAAGTTCACCTTGTAAATATCCACAAGGCTTTGCTACATGCCTAAATGGCTATTTGCATATTTTATTTGTTCGCTCCTATTGTAAAGCAGGTACAGGAAGACTTTCCGAGCATGTTTCCACAACAGTAGAACAGACCTTTCTTAATCCATCATATCCCTATGCACTAGTGGTATGCCATGTATCCACACAGACATAAACAAGCTTTGTCAGTCCACTACAAAAAAATAAATAAATAAAACGCATACTGCAGGGCGTCCTTTAACAAATACAACCCTTGTTGTTGAATCACATGAAGAACTTTACGTCTAATGGCAACTCAATGGACTCACAGTGTAATCCAAAATAAAATGTGACCTAATCAGCTCCGAATCATGTATTCGTGCTTTAGTCTAAACTGAAAGAGTCTCATTATGCGCTGAGGTGAGGCATCCATGTGACAGCCTGTGTTTGCTTCCTCTACGTCTGGAGACGGTCACGAGTCAAGGCTGGGACTGCATGAAGAGACCCCATTGGACCCAATTAACTCATCTCACACAGAACAAACAAATCCACATTTGTCATATAGAATAATCCAAATTATAATAACCCCCCCGTTACAGACACGAGGCTTTTGTTAGGAAAAGAAGAAGCTAACGCTAGTTTGTTATTAGCTTCAAATAACAGGTAGATTCCACCGGCTGATGGTATTATTAATATTGTTCAAAACTAGAATTGATGTGAGTTTGAGGAAAATGTGAAAACAGGAACAGTAAAATTGTATATATGAAATTACGGGCACAAGAGAGACATAGAGGCACCTGCAGCCAGGCCCAGTCCACAACGGCTGAAAGTTCACAGTGACGAGGCTCTTCAACATGAACTACACGGAAATTACATTAATGACAGGACCACCTACCTCTGTGGGATAAAACTGCGTCGGACAGGAAACAACTTCGCTTTCTCCTGAACGAGAAACGCCGTCTTCACTGTTAATTTGTCTCTTTTTCTTACCGCAATGAGCGACACAGTGCACAGAGAGAAACACAGTGCGTAGAGCGCTTTGGCTTGGACGTGACGTCACCTGGAGGGTACGTCGCGAGTGGGCTTCGGAGGACGTGATTGGCCGCTGAGACTAAACCGCTGAGCTCTTGGTGCAATCAAGGGCCGAAGCGATGAGACGCATGACGTCAGGGAAAATGCGATGACTCCTGATGGTTTGACTCATTAAAGATTAAACAGAGATCGTCACTCTGATAAATCTTAATTTTTAATCCCTGACGCGGTTGATGTTGAGCTCAGAATGTTCCAATTTATATTTTTTTTAAAAAGCCAGATTTCGCTTTGTATATCATTTGCAAAAATAATACAATGTATTCATTCATTTTATTTAAGACATGTTTTCTACATCACTGATCTTTTGTTATTTAACGGGACTGATGAGGTGTTGGTGTATTGAATATCTTCCACCAGTAGATGTCAGTCTACTCACATCCAAGACTTCTAAAGTCTTTCATGTAAAGACATGTTGCACTATATAGTGCAAAGGTCTGTACGGAAGTCTTCCGTAGGTCTGCAACCCTAATGGCTTTATTTTTAAATGTTTTTTCTGCACTTTTCACCAAATATAATTCAACTGACCTCTCAAAACATGTCCAAGGTTCAAATACAGATAACACAGGATATATAGTTTTATGAGCCCTGCACAGCACAGTGATAGGTGCTCTCACCTCGAAGATAGGGGGCTCAAATATTGGATATATGCATGTTCCCCTCATGCATGTGTGAGGACATATAGTTAGCTGGGATTGTTTCCAGCATCGTCTGGGCCTGCAAAGGTCTAAGCAGTACAGAAGATGAATGGATACAGTGCTAAAGCTTTTGTTGTATTTACTAAAACTGTGGATTATGTTATGGACTTTAAAATCTGCTGACCTTGCACTACACTGGAGCATTACAGTTTATTAAATTGAAAAGCCACAGATCTTTGATATTGTGCAAATACAGAGCCACTGGCATACATTTTTCAACATTTCAGCTTTGAAATACACATTTAGACTGACTTGAAGCGCCGCCCCACCATATGTAAACAAATGCAGCAATGGTATGAAAGTGTGTTATATAGTGCTGTATTGAAGAAATGAATACAACAAAGAATAAACATGTCAAGAATGGTTTCGGAAAAGTTGCTGATGGTATGTCTGTGTGGCTGTAAGTTGTTCTGTTTATAGAACTACGACTTAAATCTTAGAGACTCTTCTTTGCTTCTGTTATGACATGAATGAGTTATAGCTCCGGGCCTACATTGCACGAGTTGAATTTTGATTTGGCATCAATTCTGTGCATTTTAAAAGTAGGCAGTGATGAGGTAGTTCACTACAGAGTAAATCCTCTGCATGCTCTGTTAGGTTTGTTTGTGTTTTTTTTTGTTTGTTTGTTTGTTTGTTTGTTTGTTTGTTTGTTTGTTTAGATGTTGTACCTACTTGTCCAAAATAAACCTTTCAAAACAAACAAAGAAAAACACATACAGTGGAAGAACCTCTTAAGAGAATCTGTATTACACACAACAGTCAAACATTGACGTTGTTAGTTAGAGAAAAGTACGATTACTAGCAAAATACAAAATGCTGTATATGCAACTACATGGGTTTTCTAAGTGTGAAAATATAATGTGATATTGAACTAAAGCATTAATACATATGCAGAAATTCATTGCTGACACAGATACTTTAAATACCAGAAACTACATATGGATATTACATAAGAAACATTCAGACCAAGGGGTGATCTGATAGACACGGTTGTAAAACATCATATCAGACCCCCACTGGATGTAACGTTACACAAGGACAGTATGGATAGAGAGGCATACCATCGGCCTACCAGCATGACAGCTGTCCCTGACAGTGGAACTTATAAAAGGAAATGGCCTCTGTTCAGCAAGGCAATAGCAGACGGTGGGGCAACATGTGACACGACTTGCACCATGAGCATGTACAGCACGTAGTAAATATCAAGAGAAAGGCCTGCAGGTCAGATCAGATCTGGCCTTTGGCATATGTACATTGAGCTTTGTTTACAGTGAGCACAGTGTTGTGCGCATGACAGTTTTGTTGATGAAAGGTGTTGTTGGGACATGAGGCAACAACTTGGCAGCAACTTTGGACAGACTGATCTTACACTGTCCTGTGAGACAGATTCAAGGTTGCACAACAAACTGTAAAAGCGTGATATGCTGTGATGAGTCAAACACATACAAATACAATGTATTTTTATTCTTTTTTAATAAGAAATAAAGATTTTGAAAGCAATTCTCCAGAATTATTTTGTAATGTGTTACTGAACTGGATAACTTCCCGGCAAAGAAAAATCGTACTCAAAGCACTCAAAGTAATCCCAAAACATTACTAACTGTTGAGCCTCATGCAGCATTAGGCTTGTAGATTATTCTATTTTCATATGAGTAGAAAAGCTAAAAGATGGCAACACCACATGTATATTACCAACTACATCTGCTCATAGCGCACGGTACTGATGAATGAAATACACCTGGTCAGAAATTTGAAATGTGTGGCAGATTATTGGGTATTAGCATAGTTATGGGTCCTGTAACATAATATCAAGGGCAGGTGTTGTGCCTGGTCCAAAGGCTGCGGCACACGCAAAAGAGCTGGAGATAGAGAGATGCTACACAATGTGAGGACAACTGATGTCACAGAAAAGCACAAATATCATAAAAATAATGAGTACAAACAACAAAGAATTTAAAAAAAAACATGACATTTCTTGCAGGAGGCTCATTTTGTCAGTACTATTTTCATAATACAGTGAATTAATATCATTGTATAAGACAGTTGGCTTCACTCTTACTGTGTAAAATCTGAACTAAATCTCTTATATGATTTTTCTTGTCAATATGCATTTATGTATCAGTGGAACACGATAAACTGTCTTCTGTCTCCGCCCTTTTGAGCACCGGGCAAACTGTGTGTTTGCATATCTGTTGACATCGTCTCCCTGGAAATTCAGCCCGAGCCTCTACTGCGGGCTTCAACGGGAGCAGTCGACAGAAATAGAAGCTCATCTTCTAACCCACCTCTGCCCCCCACTCTCCCACGGGGAGACAGGAGGGGAGAGCAAGGGTTGAGCGAGGAGATGAAAAGAACGAATATTTGGTCTTCGGAAAAGGGCAGTGAGGCAGGTTCAGGAGAGGTCACTTAAACTCTGAGGGAAGGCAGGAGAGAGTTGTTTACGGTAGTAAAGTACCATAAACTGGTTCTCCATGAAGAAGGAAAGTGTCAGGATCAACAGCTACATTGTCCCATTTACACATTTTGGTTGCAATTTCATTCATAATTGATATTTGATCATGAACAAAAGCAGAGTTTAATCTTTTGAAGATTGTTTTCACTTCCTAAATACATTATATGTAACAACACTTTGTATTTCTTACTTTAGATTCTGAGGAAAACTGAAAATATTCTTGTTGCAAATACCTTTGACCCCTCAGTTATTTATACCTGGTCCATAAAACTACTGACAGCCTTATGTGACACTCTCACATGCCTGGTGAAATGTTTACCAGTCAAGAAATTCCCATAGTAAACAATGTGCTATAACTAACACTGCATTTTGTGACAGAACATCATATATGATTTTTCACCTATAGAAAGCAAACTCCAAAATATGACATCTAAATAACATCAATCTTACATAGGTGTTGTGAGTAAAATTCTTGAAACAAATGTATAACTCAATAAACACACACATACAGTAGTTCAATATATTTCACAGCATGTTACATGAAACAGTTACAGTTAAGTAATTTGATGAGATCTCATCAAAGAAAATAAAGTGGCTAAGTCTTCTACAAGTCTGGATAAAGGGATGTTCACAACATTGTGAAACACTGCAATATAAATAGTGTATACCTTGAGATAAATAACAAGATATCGCAATCATTTCTCTGTTGTACGTGATATTGTTTCTTCATTAAAAATGTAAATAAATCTCTACCACGTGCACAAAACAAGCCAAAAGCACAACATCAAATGCTTATAATGTTTGGGCCCTCTAACAAAAACTGCTTTTAAAACCGTTCTAAATTGAAATTACCAGACAAGATAACTGTAATATGAATAGCCAGAGAGCATAGTTCATCAATGCATTCAGCAAGTCCATATAAAGAAAGGAACAGTATGTATGTTTTCTTGTTGAAATTCAAGATAAGGTTGGAGTGTTTTTGAATGTGTTGCCAACAACAGAACTAACCCTTCATCTGAGATGTGTCTTCATTCCCAAATTTCTTCACTTTTCTTCCAAACTCACAGTGATAAGTAGACTGATGCAGATCACAAAAGGAACCAGGTGTGTTAAAAATTGAAATGGGAACTACTGGGTTTCAGGAACTTGTGAGCATTCTAGAATGTATTGAAGTATTCCATTTAGAAGTATTTAAATATGTGCATACGAAAGTTTAAAATGGATGTTTATGGTAAATTTGAAATTTGAGGATGTATTCTCTGTTGATTTGCACAGTTAAAATGACGGCGGTGGGTTTGTAGGAGGTCTCTTATAGTTTCTAAAAGTGGATTGAGAGGCAGAGCTTTCAGCAGCAGGCTCCTCTCTTGTAGAATCAGTTCCAGTTAAAGGACATTGAAGGTAACATCTGCAGGTGAAAATAACATGTACAACATGGACACAATTTTACATTTAGTTTTAACATTGCAGCGATGCCTCCTATGGAAGAGCTGGGGATTCTTGGGTTTTGTTTTCTCATGCTTGCACAGAAAACTAACCCCCCTTTTTTTGTCACCCTCCTCACCTGAACAGGTGTTTGCTCTGAATGTCAACTGGCCAGATGTTGTCTGTCAATCATCATAGCAGCAAGCGGTCTTTGGTAAATGGCAGCTTCTCTTACCCCTTCGCGTGTCTCAGCATGTCCATCCATACAAATTTATCAGTTTGGGCTAGCAACATGCAGGATGACCCTTAGCATGCATAATCATTTGCCTTTATTCATAAGTGAGGGTAGCAAAGGGCAGTCCTGTTCACTTTGAACCATTTTCTTAGTTAAGCTGTGATAGGTTGAGTCTGACGCTTAATTCTGCACACTGTTGCACTACAGTGTTGCAATCAGTAAACTTGAAATCCTGGGGTATGTGTATGTGGAAAACTCCGTTTTCAAACCAGTATATCATCTTATATTGGATACATGACATTGTATATATTGTATTGTATTAGTCTTATACAAAATGTGTAGGTTACAGTATTTTACACACAAGCATTGGTATGGAGTATCATATTGAATTTCAACACCTGTCGACAGGAATTTTGTTAAAAGCTATTTAGAGGACAGCTATGACTCAGCTGGTAGAGTTTGTCATCTCTCACTTGGAAGGTCTCAGGTCCGATCCCCCATTTACCCTGTCCATATGTTGACGTGTCCTCAAGCAAGACACTCAACCCCACATTGTTCTCAATTAATGTATTGAGTGCGTTGCATGGCAGCAGTCTCTATTGGTGTGAGTTAGTTACCAATGTAAAATGCTTTGGGTTCTGCTAAAGCAATGTAAAAGCTATTTTAAGTGAAACCCTTTTACATTTCACTAACAGCCACATGTGCTGCTTGGTATGGTGACCTGGTGCCCGGCCTTGTTTCCACGTGCACTTCATCTCTCACGTACGTCACAAAAAAAATAAATAAATAAAATGTGCACAATCTGCATATTGGCTTAGTTGTACAGTTTTGGCAAAGTTTTATCTTATTGCCTTGCAGCCCAGGCTCACTGTTTGCAGTGGGGCACAATAACATTCTGACACAGAGCAAGTTTACTTTGCCTGCTCTTCAAAAGAGCTCCACGGATTGAACACTGAGCCTCTGCACTTGTCTTATTGTGGAGAAGAGTTCATGGAAATTAATGCGATTTTTGAAATATTTTTCTGGACATTCCTATAAATACAGTGGGAATCAAACAGCTGCAAAGACTGACCCACATACCTCCCATTATGCATAAGGACCTG
>OMNM01023157.1:2340-15220 GCA_900302745.1 Parablennius parvicornis | reverse complement strand
AAAAAAAAAACTTTTGGTTTTTTTTTTTTTTTTTTTTTTTTTGTTCATGCTGCATCAGCATAGAATTGAAGTATTTTCAGGCAGAATTTGCAGATGAGACCATGATGGATACAAGTTTTTCTCCATTGTTTAGAATGCCATTTGGAAATGTCTGTAGAGCATGCTTGTTGACGTGTTCATCAAAGCGCTGGGTCCACGTCATGTTCTCCTGCTCTTCAGCATACTGGTGGGTACGCATTAATATCCGTATGCATATAGATAGTTTCATGCAAATGTGCATGTAGATATGTACTAATGCATTTCAATAAACTAGAATATTGAAATGATTTCAGTGGTTCGATTCAAGAAAGGGAAACTTAATGTAGCATGTACATAGATTAATCCCACAGAGTCATTACGTTTTTTCAATCTAAAGGATTATTGCTCAGAAGTTATAAAATCCTAAACTCCACTATCTAAGACAATTTGAATGCAGTCCATTGTTCATGATCACTAATTCACTCAAAACCCCTGCAGAGCCGGATGGAGGATCGTCCACAGTTTCCTGACTCTTTAAATGGTTTCTCAATCCGGTTCAATAGGCTACTCAATCATGGAGAAGACTGCTGACTTCACAGTTGTCCAGAAGACCATAATTGACACAAAAGTTCATTGCAATAGAAGTGGGTTTTGTGCCGTTTCTAAGCATATTAAGGGAAAGTTAAGTGGGAGGAAGAAGTGTCGTCGATAAAAAGAATTTAGAGATTTGGGGGAGATTCACAAGGGGTCCACTGCATTTGGAGTTGATGCTTCAAGAACCACCACACACAGACGTATCCAGGACCTTGACTACAACTTATGTAAAGTCACTCCTGAAACAAGAAGCGTCAGTCACCTATGGAGAGGAAGGACTGGAGCTCAAGTGGTCCAAAGTCCACTTAAACTTTTTATTTGATTTGAAATAAGGTGTCAAAAAAAAGAGAAAAGAAACGAAAAAAGAAACAAAGGAAGAAAATTAAAGAAGGGGAAAAATAGAAAAAAAAAAGGTCAGGAAACTGACCTGACCTAAACCCCAGAGAGAATCTATTTGTTCATTCAAATAAATATTTGAGATTCAAAAGAATAAATGCCTGAATATACATCACCCTGTGTGAAACGTGAGATTGTCAGATGAAAACTGTTCCTGATAGTTCACTAGATTAGACTAGTTGCTCAAGTTGCAGCTCCTTGTTCAACCACTGTGTCCTCAGTGACAACAGCACCATGGCGCTCTCTTTCTACCACCTGTTCCCAAATGCTTTATTAATCTCATTTGAAAACGATAGAAAATACTTCAAAGAATTTTGTACATGTGTGTCTATATGAACTAGTGGCATCTAAAAGGAAATGGGTGGTGACACTGAACCATCTGTAGCATTGTTTTAAGCATACTCGTTTCCATTACAACCTTCAACCTTTGAAAAACTTGCAACCCTTGCATCTATAGAACCGCTCCTTGGCGGGAGTGAAATAGCAGAACGGCCGTCGACCAGGACCGGGGCTGTTTAGTATATCAGATATATGATTTTGTGTGTCTTTTGGCAGTATTTCTTCAAAGCAAGAGGTTTCCTGGATGAGTTCTCAGTAACATTAACTCATCCATTATTCACAGATAGGTCTCCCTCCGCCTGCGCCCTGCAAGTCGACAATCCCCCCATTAGCATTCAACAAGACGACCTGCCACAGCCACGCCGAGACAAACATAAAAACGCAATGGAAATCTCTGCGCTTGTAATTACGCTGCCACTGTTTTACCTGCATTCCAAGAGTAGAGGAAAAAGAAGAAATTGATTTATGTGCAAATGAAATGGCACCGCCTTAACATACTTTTCTTCAGTTGTGGGGGGAAAAAAAAAGAAGGGAACAAATGTACCTAATGAATAAGCCAAATTCCTCCACAACTCTTATTCAAGGGACCGGCTGGAAATTGATAAGCCCTTCGTAGAGAGTGAACAGTATTGATTAGTGCTGCCAAATGACTCTGCCGTGCCTGTTCTTCAAGGCAAATGCGACCGAGAGTCAGTGACAGATAGCAGAAGAGGAAATAGCAATCAGCTAAACGGGAACGGGCTAAGTCCATTGGCTAAATTGAGTGAAACGCATTAGAGCTTGTTCAGCTGATGGGAGCAGCTATTTATTTACTATAGTTCCTGCACATCTTCCACTTAAAATTTCTGCCTTACTGTGTCCCCCGTGACTTTAATTATATAGAAATTCAATACAGTGATCTAGTGCACAGCACGGCTCTGTTGGTTCAGAGACACTCGGAGCCACAAACTGTGTGATGGTTTCGATTACCCCAAGGCTACCTGTGGAACAGCGGGTCGCATTTAAAAACAGAGATAGAAAAATACAACTTTCACACACACACACACACACATACACACAACCACATCTTGGAAGTTTCAAAGGAATGTCGGTGCAGATTGTCTATGCATTCTACCATACAGTATGTTTGTTTATGCTCCTTTTCTTTCGGCTAATCTAGGTTGCAAATGGTTAGGGTTATGTATGTGTGAACTGATATGGTAGGAAAGACTAGAAAAAAATTGCATTCACTGTAATAAGACTTAGTTAGCACAGTTTTTCAATCACTGACTGTTCCCAGCTCCAGGTGGAAACATAAAACCTCACACATTTTACAAATCAAAGTGTGCTTACAGGTCCTGGGTGGATCTACTGAATCTGCAGGAAAAAGGACGTTTTATAAAGCCTTTTGCGTCTCTCGTGGGATACGAGGAAAGCCTATTAAATTCCATAAAGTGATGTCACCTGACTCGGTGTCAGCTGGGGCTGAAAAACTACAAGTTTGGATAAGAGAGCAGTGATCTTATGAGACCTTTGTATCCCGCTCTTCTCCGCACGAGGCCTGCAGCTTGAGTCGAGACATCATACGCCCATCGTTCAGAGTGCACTGTAGGCATTCATTTAAGTTGCAACTCACTCAGTATTGGAATAAATGTTGAAGATTATCTCCGGCTCAAACGCATCAGTTATTAGCATTTTCTTCTAAACTGTCTTTTCAGGCTCAGATATGATGTTGCAGTAGTCAGTGAAGGTCTAATTGGTGCAGAACTCTCAAAAAATTTACTAAGGACAGTGTTCGGAGCCACCGCTAATTGGCCATTGTGATATCCGTTTCCTGAAATGTTTTTTTGGCTTAAGATGACATTTCACAAAAAATTTAAAAAAAAACAGTCACTGTTCGCTTCAGAGCCTTGATTCTGATGACCCTATAATTCTCCTTAAATGGTAAACAAACGGCCAAAGGATTCAGATGTGCTTGGCTGTGTTTTTTCTGTTATTTAAAGTGCTTACAGTTCAGATATGTTGTTGTATTAATGCTACATAAGCATTATTGGTTATGGTTTTGAGCTGTCCATCGGTATTATAGGTGAAACTCGTGTATGTTAAGATGAAAGCCAGAGATTGTCTAAAATACTTTGTTTTGCACCAGTTGACATCCCACAATCCAACAGTGTTTTGAATTTAAATTGAAAATGAAAGGTTAAAGGACTAAGAGAATTATGTTTATGGTATCATCTGTTGCTTTGAGTCATCAGCTTAGTGTTATTAGGTATAGTTTAATGACTAAATATTCTTTTAGTTTAGAGCGATGTCTTCCTCTTGAGACATGCAGTGCAAGGTAATCACAGTGAGGTGAAGTGGAAATCCTTTGCAGCAGCCTTGGCTGGTAGAAACCGTTATCCTATGTCTGTCTTCTTATTCATTAAACTCTCAGCGGCGAGTAAAGGGTGCCTCTTCTCTTGCCTCGCACCCTTTGAACCTTCATTTGCACTGTCAGGCAAAGAAATGAGTCCATGAATCTTGGTGGCTCGGGCTTAATTAAACTATGTTATATTTCACCTACCTGGCATTAATCTCACCGTCGGGGGCAGAAAGAGGAGGGGTGATGAGGCGTGGGGCGTCCGTTGGCTAATGGTCTTTACATCCTGATGCTGCAGTGGTTTCCAGAATAGGCCCTTATAAATACTGGTCAGCTTGATGACAACAACGGCATGTACGTATGCATGTTTGCAACACTTGACCAGCAGTCCAAGTAGATGTAGCCATTCAACCCACAACACTTTGCAGACAACCTCTTCCAAACACGTGACCGGTAGAGAACCAGATCACTGCAGAATCCAAATCGCATCTACTCAAACCAGAGCTCTAATGACTTGCAGACACACAGATTCATAGTCACAATACTGGCGTGAGTGTGAAAGAGACGATGGTAAATTCAACTTGAATGACTAGTTTGTGAGATTTTTGCAGTTTCCAACAATGTAATTAGTCCTGAGCGAAAAAGGCGTCTTTGAGACAGGATTTACATAAGGAAATCCATAATCCATAATCCATCTGTGAAATAGACTTTGAGGTGATGCGTTATTCTAATGCAAATATACTCTCATAGGAAATCTGTCCGTACCTCCCGTTTCTTAAACGTTGGCTGTATAGCTATACTCATCTCCAATTTCTGAGAGAATCATTTCCGAGGAATAAAACTCCCATTTCCCAGAGTGGGCAGAGACAGAGAGGATGACACGGCCACGGCCGACGTACGGGCTAAATTGCAGATGTCGTTTCATTAGTGTGAGGCCAGCTCATCTCTCAGAAAACATATCTGACTCTCAGGGGCATCTCTGGTGCATTATGAATGAGACAGCCGAGCCCCCGAGCTCCGCTGGAATAAATTAAAGGCACTTCTTGACATTTGGAAAATTAATCTGTTGTTTTTCTGCGGGTTTACACCCCCCCACCCCCAATCCAAACTCCACTCGGCGGACACTTGTCATAATGTGAGCGGAAAAAAAAAAAAAAAGTTTCCACGACTGTCCCAGAGGTGACTGGGGACTAAGCTGCCCCCGTCAAGTTTCCCCCGAAACAAAGTTAACAATGCAAACAAGCCAGTTTTAGCTGCCAAATGTGACACTCCTCTCCATACATACTGATACTGAATGAAAGAAAAAAACGTACACAAAAAAGTGGGAAAATATTCTTTTCAAAAAGTCTCTACAGGAACAATGCGGGCAAATCTCATTACGGGGAAAAAAAACTCCATTTACAGTCAATTCAACCCACAAGCAATTATTTTAAAGCACAAAAAGAGAAATGTAAGCTATGGCAAGGAAGAAAAAAAAAGAAAAACACACTATCCCCCTGTGGGGACTAATAAATTATAACATTATTATGTACATTCTTCAGTATTAGTGTGATCGGTACTGCGAGTGTTTATCATGCTGGTAGGTACAGACCTCTAGAGACTGGTCAGGATAGACAGGCCTGGAGGAGGAGCCGCTTCTCTCACTAGCATTAAAAAAAAAAAAAGAAAGAAAGAAAGAAAGAAAGACCACCTGTAACATCAGGAATGTGCGATTCAAGGGCGTCTGCTACCGGTCTCTCCGTGGCCGCTGACTTCCATTATGCATGAACTTGTAGGGGTGCACTTTGTCTTGGCTGGAGCTTAAGCTGGAGACCACAGGGGGTGATTAGGACACGGCGTACTTTATGTTGAACACCCACAACAGCTGCTCCAACCCTCTGAGGGAGCGGATGCTCAATGTCGCCTGAAACACTCGGAGGGCTAAATATAACTAATTGTGTTTGTATTTTCATTAAAGCGAATTTAACCGCCCGGGATGACTAAAAGTGTGACATGAGAGGAGCTACGAAAAGGAATGTGAAGGTCACATCGAGTGGCATTGACCGGGAGGTTCCAGTTGCAGGAGCTTGTATACCTTTGCCGGCAGCAGTTCAGACGGGGCTCAGAGCCTTAAAGAAAAAAAAAATGAAAAAAGGCAAACCTAAACTGCGCTTGCGGAAGGAGGAAAGAATGTGTCTTACTCACCTCCCTGGCCCAGATTCTCTCAGCCTATGTGGGAATTTGAGCCACTTTCATGTGGGTCATCGGACCACTTTTTTAACATTTGGCTAGAGAACACATTTTTAAAAGGCAAGGGGGCCTGTCAAGAAAGCAGAAGCAAAAGTAGAACTGCTGAATCTTTTCTTGAAGTCGAACTTAAAAAATTTCATCTCACATGCATGGAGACAAAAAAAAAATTCTCGGTAATATGACGCAAGCTCGGGGCTTTAAACCATGTGCAGTTGGTGTTCGGGGTGTGCCGAGTCCATTCCCTCCATCACACCACCGACATAAGAGAGGATAGACCCATACTTTCAAATGGTTTCTATCAAAGCACCATGAATCACAGCATCGGTATTCTGTTCTCAGTTTGGTATTCATAGATGGTCTCCGGCATGTCTTGGTTGTAACGTCGGGTTAATGAGGTTAAAATTGTGTTTTTGTCAGACATTTCTATTGTGACCTCTTTCATGGACAAGGTTTCTTGCCCCAGAATAAAAGCTCACCGAATATTTTTTCGATTTTAGAATACGATAAGTCAAAGTTGCAGAGAGCCGTGAATGAAAGTCACAGTTAATAAGCAATTTTTCAAATACAACACCACAAAACCAACTTTGCAAGTCACTTAATTATATTCAATTAACCTCAATGATGGTGTTTGGAATTTAGCAGGACCTGTTGATCATTTGTTTACATGACAACGTTTCAAGTGAAAAACCATGGAAACAATGTAGTTTTCATGTAGGGCCACCGGAGGGTGCTGTAGTAGAACCACACAAACATGCGTGGATAGAACAATACGCTATAAACATTAACAATGGCAATGATGACATGGCATGGGTGACTACAAAACTTCCAAATCCCAGGAGAATATGGTCTGGGAGTCGTGTCACTCTGGAGGCGGCCATCGTTGTTATCGTCGTGAAACTATACTCTTCCCGAGTGGATTTAAACAAAGGTTCTGTAGAAAACCAGGCCAGGAAAGGACAGTATACAATCGAGCAATAGAGGAAGAAGGAAAAAAAAAAAAAACATCAAATGGAGCGAGTATGAGACGGCATGCGTCTAAGTGTGTATGTCAAGAGAGTGGACCTGCAAGTCTTCCATGTCTGCCTGTCAGTCAGTCAGTCTGTCGTCCTGTGTGCAGAGCTCTGTGAAGGCCGGTAAGAAGAATGGAAGGACGGGCGGGCGAAAAGGGAAGAGGAGGTGCTGTCAGTCAGTGCTGGCTGAGCGGGGAGCTGACGGGAGCGGGAGGGGAGGCGGTTGGCGGCCCGGAGCCATGCACTATTCAGGCATCATTCAGACGGAGCGCGACCACTGGGGCAAAACACACCGCAAGGTCCAAATCAACACACACACACAGACAGATTTTGCACACGTGAATACCTCACACTCAGACGTACACACAAGCCTCGACTGAAGGCTGGTATTCCGCAACAAGAGTTTCCTTGCTGCACAAGTATCTTGTGAACCATATGCGACACTACGAGAAGTAGTTTTACCTTTATGTACTTCCACTTTGACTCGAGCGGAACTCGGATAGATAGATTGCATGGGTAGAACTGCTCAGCAGGTGAATGCCACACCTGGAGGGCATTGTTCCAGCCATCGCCTGGCACTTCCTCGGGAGCGATTTTACCACGAAAGGTCAGAAAAACAATCCAATGAGGACACGCGCCTTTTATCACGCTGTGTATTAAAAAGTTAAGCTCCCCTCCTATAAACCTTGAATGCTGTAAGAGAGTCCTGAACGGTCTAACTCATCTAAAGGACAAAGTGATAGCAGCCAGGGAGCAGACGGCTCGTAAACTAATGGGACTCTTGTAAAAAAGATACTCCCTCCCTGGATTATACCTGCTCAGGAGGCCTGATGGATGGCCCAGATGGCTCCGAGAGGACACCGAGCGTCGACGTGCAGGCACAGGTGCGAGAGCGTGTGTGTTCCTTTGTATGAAATAACAAGGACTTGTACAGTCGATTCCCTGAGGGTCGGGCCTGCCTTTAACTGATTTAGATGAAACAGTTTCAGAAATATCTGACCGGGTGGCGTTTTCGTGGAGCAGAAATTAAAGAGGAAATAAGCAGATGGTTTGAATTGTGTTGCGTTACTCTTTCAGGTGACAGTTGGCAAGAAACTTCATTTAATTTTCATTGGGAAAAAAAAAAATCCTTACGTTGATGAATTTAATGATTTGTGGAATCCAGTAAAAAAAAACAAAAAAACAATTCAAACAGTTGGTACAAAATATAAATGTTCACAATCTGCTTTTGTAAATTGGATCTCTTTGGCCTGCGAATCAGACAAAACATCTCATTTAAATCGAACAAACTAGAATGGAAATGTTTCACTGGGAGAAAAATCATCGTCTGAAACACTTTTAAGACATTCAACAGCGGGAAATGTTTCTGCGGTAATGAACAGGATGTAACTGCACCGTCACCTGCTGTTTGTCAGTCTTTTTATTTGAAATTAAACTGCCACTTAATGTAATCCACTTTATGCACCTAGTCTTTATATAGATTTCCCATTACCTAGGACTGCAAGGAGGATCAGGAGCAGCGTAAAAAGAATATTACCGAGCATCTGTGACCACATCATGAGTTTGGGGAGGCGCAGTGGTCTGGTGGTTAGCACTGTGGCAATGAAGCAAAAAGGTCTGGGTTCAAATCCGGGCTTTCTGGATTAGTTTTACATGTTGGTTTGGTTGTTGATGTGTGCTTCTCCAGGTACTTACTTCAAACACTGAAAATTGGTTGTGGGCCTAAATATGAGTGAGGATGCAAAATTGTGTAGCTTTCTTGTGCATCCTGCCTCTAACGTGAGGTGAGATGGGATTGGCTGCTGATCAGAAAGCTGCCACATACAGAGCAGTTTTTTTCAAGTGAGCCGGACGAGTAAATAATTCCCCGATTATATATAAATAACTCGAAATCTCTATTCTGTGCCTGCGTTCAGTACAACAAGTTATTAATATATCGTTAAGTTCACATTTAATGAGCTCTTCCTTTACGACACCGGCCAAACCTGAAATTTGAATAAATAAACTGACATTTTATCCATATTCTGCCTTAGGTTTCACTTGACAACTAATTTGTTAAAAAAAAAACAAATGGCATGCGTTTACACTGCAGCAGCGGACACACTGACGATGTAGTTAGTCTGACAGGCCACAGGAGGGCGCTGTTTCTGTAATGAAACCACCCAGACGTGTGCAGAGAACAATACACTATAAACGTGAACAAAATAGAGAGAACCCGACATCCGTGTGGAGTCTCAATTATAACATTTGTTGTCATGTAAAAGGGGCCTTAGTTCACACTATGCATTACAACTTACAGATCACCGTGGATTTTTATTACACTATTTTCATCTCAAAAGGCATAAAAGATTCAGCCACATGTAGCTGGAACTCAAACATATAGTGAGCTAGCTCAAATTATGATCAGATTAACTTGCCAAATTCTAAAAATGATCTTGAATGTAGAAACATTTCTACACCTGTGCAGTTATCCTGATCACCTGAAGTGACTCACCACAGACTACGGACTGAAATGCGCCCCCCGGTGGTCAAATAAACAGTTCACGTCAAAGTGTCACACAGCTGGCAACTGTCCTCGTCCTCAAAACAAGTTAATCACTGAACTGTTGGCATCGAAAACTGCCGGCCAGATCTTCACCTCTACACGAAGTAGCCCTTTGCAGCGGCCGGCAGAGAACAGGTGTGAAAGCGTGCGAGGCAGAGGTCTGCTCAGCCGAGCTTTTTAAATAGCAGGAAAAGATGATAAAAATTCACATGGACGACCACATGGTGTAACATATGAATAAACTAAGCCAGACAATCTGGGAGGATACCGACACAGGAGACAGCTGGTGGTTAGACCAACCTTATTAAGTCAGGTGTTACGCCTGGGGAAACGCTCCGAGGCAGCACGGGCACACACGTTCGCACCGACTGTTGCAGTCACAGAGAGAATGATTTTAAAGCAAAAGGAAAAAAAAAAAGGGAGGGGTGAAATAACAGAATGCTGTGAAATGGAGATTGTGGTTTGTTTTTTTTCACAGCATCCCTTTTTTAAAGAATAGACTGAAAATGACCTTCTGTTTATTTCTCTCGAGTGGCCATCATAGATATCCCACTGATGTGGTTCAATTTACACAGAAACCTGCAGTTTGCATACTTAAGACGACCTCTTCTTCTGCACTTCCACAGCCTGTGACGCAGAGGCTCCGAAATTGTCGCACACAGACAGTCCTTTTAGGCGAGGCATTAGGGCCGAGTTAAATTGAATTACATTGCCGCTTCACACTTTGATGCCGTCTATTAACTTTAACAAACAGGCGCTGATGTTAAGCCCATCATATTGTGACTGCTGTGTAACAGGATTGCCGATCGCGGGACCGCGGCGTGCAGAAGCGTGGCGGAGAAGCGGCCGGGGCCTCTTTAAGCCGCGCGATGCTGCAACGAGGGTGACGGCGGGGTTTTGGAAGAGGCGCGCGCCGCTGCCGTGCTGCAGCAGTAACAAAGAGCTGCAGCACCCCCAACAGAGAGGAGAGCCACACACACACACACACATATACACACACACACACAGCGGAATAAAAAGAGTTTTCTCGGTTGGATGTGGGCAGTTATTAGTTGTTTGTTTTTATTTTTCTCCTCTTTTCTCGTCGTTTGTGAAACACTTTGCTTGTGTACGTTCTCGTATGTTATTTGTGATGTGTGGCCCCAGAGACGTGTTTGTCGAACATGTGTGGGAGTGCATGTGAACCGGCCTCTGCTTTATATAATGGCCACATGAAAAGCCAGCACACAGAAAGAAGAGTGGGGAGGGGGACAAACAAGAAAAGTATACTGATGAAAAGAGAGTAAGGATAATTATATTGCCTGGAAAGAGAGTGGCAGAAAGCAGCATTGCCATAGCAACAGCAATATTTCTGCCATCCTGCAATAACTGCTTCCTGTCAGATGCCAGATCCGTGGTCTTAAAATCCATTAAAAAATGAAAAAGAAACATGGATAAACTCCGCAAAATCTAATATTGTGACTTTTAGTCTGTCAAAGAGCAAGTTAAGAGGAACGGGAAGTACAGCGCGATGAACGCCGCCGCCGCTTCTGACGGATGCAAATGCACTTTTAAAAACGCTCACACACTCACTCAACTGGATGGGAAAAAGCGAGGCGGCCAAAAACGTGCAAACTCCAAAAGCAGTTTAGCCTAAATAGTGCTGCATTTCTTCGGTCTCATTTTAGAAGATCCTTTTGCTGATTTCGACGTTGATATCAAAGACGTTCTTCATTCTAAGGTGTGCTGAGGCTTTCAGACGTGTGCAGCTTGTTGATCTGATTCACCCTCAGGTGAAGTCGCGAACGTCTCAGCGGCTGGACACATATTTCACTCCGGAATTCCTTAAATGTTCCAGTAATGAATTTCACCGTAGAAATCCTTAAGATTAGAACTACGATTTTGAATGGTAATAATCTCTCAAATTGAGCGTTATTGGTACATTTAACAAAGCTAAAGTGTCTCAAACGTCAAAGAAAGAACAACTGTGCATGTTCTCTCTAAGCCCAGGTGATTTTTTTTGTAATCCAAATATTAGTTTAAAACCTTTGACTCTTGTTTGGTTGAAGCAGGTGAAGAAGACAGACGAACAAGCTTTCTATCAACCAATGCCTTAAGTTCCTGTATCTTACACGTACAGTCATTTTAGGATTTCCCAGAGTTGTGATTGATTTACTTTCATCTCAACTATTTTGTTTTCCCCCTACTCTTTTCTTTTATTTAATCACGTTTTAATATCATTGAAGTACTGTCTGTTATTAATAAAAGGAAACTGTGCTGCTGATTTGTATTAATGCTTTAAAATCACTGCAACACTTAATCATGAAGTCGAATTCATTGTTTGCAGAAGCTTTAGCAGCTCAGACTGAAATAGCCACAAACATCTCATATATTAGGAATAACTGAATAGTGCAAAACAGAACGTAGGACTGGATTTTTCATGCCGTTGCATTAGCAGAAGGCCTGTTGAATTGATGAAAGACATGCCGACAATCCCAAAATGACATTAAATCTGCAGAAATATATTAACGAATATAGAGAATCTGCTCGGCTTTTACATTCAATGACATTCCTGCAGCAAGTGGGATTTAAAGGTCTTAAGACTTAACCCCATTAAACGTGTCATTTTGTCGGAGCTCACGCTGGGCAGTTATTTTAAATTCAAAGACATTTAATCAAATATTTACAAGATGTATTGGAGGAGCTGATCTTTTTTTTTTTTTTTTTTTTTCAATGTTTAGAAATTTTTAGTATAATAAGTATCATGAACATTTTTTGTTGATATACTGATTGATGGATTACACTGAACAAAAAACAATAACTACTCCTAAAAAATGAAAATAAGATCCAAGATTTGCTTTAAAGAAAACATTATGTGTCACTCTTCTGAAGCAGCAGTGTGAATACACATAAAAAACAGCATACGCTGCCCTTTTAAATGATCTTTCATAAACTGACGAGTCCTCGATACAAATAGCAAACAAGCAAAGAAAAGGAAAAATGTTGTCAAATCAAGTTTTCAGATTCCTAATCATGAGGAAAAAAAATTTCAATTTTTGATCACTTTTATCTAAAAGTCATTAAAAAAAAGAGACTTAACATTTATACTTCATAGGAGGAAACATTTGTTCAGACGTCCCTGGCAGCAGAAGTGACGAGAGTTTTGTTTTTTTTTTTAATATCTTTATTGTTCTAGCTCCGTCTCCCCGCTGAAAAAGCTTCTCCCTCGCCGAGCGTACAGCGGCTGCTGTGTTGAGGTTGATTCAACAGACAGGCTCGCCTCAGGACATCAGGAATAATTAGCCGAGATCAACCCGACATCAATCATCGCGCTCACACGCGCGCACAGGTCACCACCTTCTCCGCGACCTTACATGCTAAACAGACTCCTGTCACAACCTGTCGCAAGGCTGGATGGAGAGAGAACAAGCG
>OMNM01023156.1:1368-16050 GCA_900302745.1 Parablennius parvicornis | reverse complement strand
ATCCAGCAAATAACCTGAGGGCTTTTGTCCGCAGTAACCATCAGGTCATCAGTGGAGCACACACAAAGCTTTAGAAAAGATTTTTCAAAGATATCCAAATTAATTTGCCCACAGTATTTTGAAAGGTAAGTGGCCGGCATGGTTCATGCATGTTGGATTGTTATTCTCATAACATCACCTATTGCAAGTGCAAACTAAATGTGCAACAGTGGATCGAAGAACAAGATATTCACATTCAGAGTACTTTTGCATTAGGCAGGGTTTTAATGAAGATAATTTAATAAATTATATGTATAGAGATGAGCCTTAACCTTTTATCAGGGAAGTGACCATATTTGATAACTTCCTTATTTCTTTCAAACTAAAGGCAATCACAGAAGACATGTAAAATAATTGCGGGACACAATTAAATGCTGATTGTTTAGCCATTTGTTGAATATTAAATAATAACCATAAAGCACAGCACTTCTGCTTTTGACTTTACATGTTGTTTTTTTTTTATTATTATTTTTATTGAAACATGATGTATTTTGCCCCATTGCTTTGAAAAAGTACCTTATAAGAAAATTTGTGAGATCATTTGGGAAATTGTGACATAGTGGAATCTATAAAACATGTCAAATTAGACAAATTGTGGGCATGTTCAGCAACCCGGATAGTGAATAGAGCATGAGATACATCAGCAAGCCTTTTTGACCTCTTGAAGAAATGCATTTAGAAATAAATATTTACATACGTAAATGTTTAAGGTATGAATCATGAATTCCATGCGATTTAGTTTAGTTTTACATGTATCCCAAGATTTTTAAATAAATGGCTTTTTGTTTGTTTGTGTTTTTTGACTTCAAAAATGGAAACAGGTGACACTGAAAGGTTTAACAGTGTATTTCACAATGGTGCACAGTACACACCGAGCTGTTATTGTTGTTATAGCTCCAGAAATGTTCAGAACAAGGCCAAAGTGTTCAGTTCTGAGTTCTTTAAAATCAGCGTTTATTTATGATATTCAGCAAAGCAAAACTCTGAAACAAGGTGTGTGTGTGTGTGTGTGTGTGTGTGTGTGTGTGTGTTTTCTGGCAAATACATACTGTTTGATGTTGTTTCAGCTTAATGATTGAGCTGTGAGTGATTCATTCATAAGATTTTCTTTAATAAATCAGTTCACATGATTGAAGCCCTAATAGACAAGAAAAGAAAAAAAACCTAACAATAAGAAAAATGAGTGGAGTGGCTGTCTGGGAGTGTGCTGCTGCCAGGGGTCGCATTAAAGAGAAAACTTTACTGAATGAATTGTTTTGACAGTGATGTAAAATCAGGAAGGCTGTCCGTCATGTTGGCAGATCAGATTACTCAGTTCAGTGCTGCACACAAAGTCACCTACAACCTGGTGGTCCATCAAGGGAGCAGAAAGGTAGAGAAGACGTGAAATATTACAGAGAAAAAGATCAGGATTACGTTAGGACTTTAAAATATTATGGAATTTTCTTATCACATTGTCACAAATTTCAACATTCTAACATTGCTAACAATATTTAAAGTGATCACTTTGGACAGGGGAAGTGAGTTTTGTAAATCTTTGATCGACACACTAAACTGCTACCTGCTCAGGTTACATCAGGAGAGATACCCAAATCTATTGCCATATCAAACACGTCCATCACAGGATCTCCATTGTGGCAACCCGAGAAGGGAGCAGTCGAAATGCACCTCCACCATTGTGATGAAGTTTGCTAATATAATAAGGAGCTTTTCACTTTCTAGCATTACATTGTGATGATGTGAATTATGACAGACATTTCTGCTCACTGAGCCTCATACATCCATAAACTGCCCTACCAGGCTATTAGTGATTGTAATGAAAGTTCTCATAAACACAGTTCTTCTGACTCAGAATAATGAGTACGTCTTGCTGGGTTGCTCCCTCTGAATGACAGAGGGACTGTACTTATGCATAACATATTACCATTCATAGAAACACTACAATGGTGCTTGTTCTCCCCTGGAAACAACATGGAAGTCTTTGAAGTGATTTGACTTTTAATCTCTATATCGATTAATTCTATGAAGGTGGAACTGAACTGAACTGAATCGAAGATGTCTGAATCCAAATAAACGCGTTTTTTTGTGAAGATTCAAAATAGTACTTCCATAATATTCAAACTTTTTTTTTCAATGGAACATTTGTACAGCTTTGTTCCTGCTGCCATCACTGAACTGAATATAACCCAGTCACATTGCACTTTATCATATTTATTCTGTTCATCCATTTTAAGCTCTATTTATTACAGTGACTCTTCATTGAATGTTCTAATCCTGGTTTATGTTAGTGACTGCTTCCTATCTCTATAAGGTTATATTGTGTTTTTATTGTGCTTTCTCTTCATCTATTTTTGATCTTATCTTAATCATTTATTGTTGAATAGTGGAACGTTGAGCACTTGTCTTGTCTGTCATGTTTCAATTCGTGACCAATTGTCTGTTTGTCTGGTTCAAACATGTGTCATTGTTTGTTATGACGAGCCAAATGATCACAAAATCTGTAAAACAAGTACGTACCTAGAGGTACTAATAAAGTACCTTGAACCTCGTATTTGCTGAGCATCAGTCACAAGTCTACAAAAACAACAATGAAGTGGTTTTGAGTGTGACGAATCACACTCAGAGGAGTCCAACATCAACATCAAAATCAATCTAAAAGTGTTTTCCTTTTTTCTTTTTTCTCTTTTCTCATTTGTTTTTCTTTTTTTTTTTTTTTTCATGCCAGGTACCAGTGCCTGCAGGTGGACATGCAAAATCGTGTGTAACGTTCACAAACAGTGGATGGAGTCGCTGCGGCTACGCCTCCATCCGGGACTGCCACTATTAATGATGCCAGCTGCTTTGATGCTGTCAAGCAGACAGATTGCCCTTCGCTCTTAACCCTCTTTTGAACCCGACCTGCCACACACACTCTCTCTTACACACACACACACACACACACAAAAGCCAGCTGTACACCTTCATACCAGTGCAAACACTTATTCACATTAATGCCACTACATTCACCTTCGAGATGGAAGAAGGCATTTATTCTGAGTCAGCATTAAGATCGAATGTTGAAAAAGATTAGGGAAAAGTCAACAGCTTTGTAAAAACATACAAAGTTGAAGTTGGGAAATCATTGTAATCATTTGCTGATTAGCTGAACACTCCTGGGAAAGCAAATTTAGTCGTTACAGCAGAGCACTCGGTCACACGCAGATCAATGCGGATCAAGAATTTCACTGTTGGAACTTACATAATTCAGCTTTTTTTTCAGAATTTAACGGGATTAGTTTCAGCTTTTCCTGCATAGCCACGGTTTTCCTTTCATCTGTCCTCCTGTTCGAGAGAAACACACTTTTGAGTTGTCGTTCAACCTAGTGCTGGATTTGTCTCAGTAGGGAATATATATGGTTTTACCTAAATGAATAGCTACTGTCAATTTCTAGACTTGAACTGTCCCAGTAATGTTTCTGAACAACTATAGACCATTTGATCATGCATCGGAGGAGGAACAAAAACTTGACATGAATTCAAAAGTTATCGAAACGCTTTCAAGCTGATGTTGAAGGTTGAGGAGTAAAACACTCATTGGAAACGAAAACTGCTTCCATGTGTCTTTTTACGGTCTGCACAGCCGAGGTTGGAGACGCAGTCAGCAGAGGGGAAAGTAGGGTTGGAAGGTCAGCATCATTCCTGACGGAGGAGGGAAGGCAGCCGCCGTCGGTATTGGGTAGTGGGGGAGGCAGGAGGGGTGGGGCGTGGAGGGGGATTTAATTAGAGCGAGTGCCTGCATCCCCCTCTGGTGTCCTGCTCCGAATTACTACTCGCTGCCAAGGGTTAACTGGCCTGATAAATGGGATCAGTCACACTTGTACACAGGGACACACAACACACCCACACAAACACACGTGTTGTGTAGCGGGAGGAAGGCCTGCGTGACACAAACAAAAAGGGTGAAGTTACAGATGTTGAAGCAGCGGTGTACGCTATGCAGTGATCTCATACTCTGCGCTTGAACACATCACAGCAGTAACAAAAACGGTCGCTGAAAAATCCTGCTTAAGTTTAATCTGGCTAATAGTTTGTTGTGTATTAAGATGGCATTTGAAGCATATTTGAAGGAATTGCTTTGGTTTTAAAGTAACATATTCACTTACTCCTGAAGAGGGAATTCTAACACAGTTGTCAGAAGATGTGTTTGCATTATAACCCTCCATAATCACTGGGTCTATGTTGCTTAACGCCCTACATTTTCCTTCATATTTACATTTCTCCCAGCAAACCCAGAACCAGAAAAACTGATATTGTGGTAAGGTTGGAGTTTGTTCAGGTTTGCGTAGCAAAATGACTAAAATAGGTTGAGAAATAGAGCAGACATAAAACTATGTGAAGTTAATTTCAGATAAATTATTGAGCTTCCTGACTCGAAATTCCATGTGACTTTGTTTTTGTTCACATCTGTCAGGTTGAGATTTACTTTTGTGACGCAGCAGCAACTGACTAGAATGAAATGAAGATGTTTTTATTGATAGTCATGTCTATATACTGTAAAATTTGGGAGGGTTAAAGCTATTTCTGTCACTACTGCATGTCAGAGAGATGGTCTTTTAATTGCTCTCTGATTTAACAAGAGATACTAAAGATTTGGGGTAATGGAATGAAATCCAACTTTCCTTATCTCATCACTGCCCTCATCTCCAGTCCACTGCTGTCCTGTGACTGTCATGTCAAATTATCTGTACCTGCAGATGCCGTATACGCTTTGGCTTTAGTACTCAACTTTTTAAGCTTGCGCATAGCAATCAAGAAAACAAATCCTTTCAAAATATGTTAGTTTCATCATTTTTAGTTTGTTAGTGTGATTCTGTTGGTGTTTAGCTATTACCCTTGAATTACAGGCTCGCAGAGTCACTAGTTTGGCTGCAGCTTTGACTTATTTATGAGGCCTTATAGGTGTATATATCAAATTCTGCCAGCTGTAGAAAAAATTTTTTTTTTTTACTATTTGATGGTAAAGCCTATATGCCAAAGGGATCTGTGTAATTTGTGGCTACTTAAGTTGTCCAGGTTGTATATTTTCTCACAATTTTCTTTTTTAACTTTACTTTTACTGATTAAAATGAGTTTTTGTTGATTAAAGGTTTTAATTTAGTTATTGCCTTTGCTTCTTTTGCTTTAGATCACTTTATATTTTCTTTTTCAGCTCAAAACACTATAACTTAAATCAATGTGTTATTGAGCTTACATGTTGGAACACTAACGTAAAGTTGTGGCTTGTCTGAGTGTTTCATGTCTCTGTCTACAAATAAAGTGACAGTCAATATCAATCCATGTTAGAAACATTGACTTAAGAGAGAAACAGAACAGAGATATTGATATTGTTTGTGGTAATCAATCACAAACATGACTTTGCATGGTTTACAAAACTGAAAATAGAACACCAGAAGTGGAAAACAATTCTACTGGCAAACATAAGGAGGTTTGTAAAGGAATCAATTGGTTTTATCTGGGAATCTTTTGAAAATGTAATATTGTATCGTGTTTAACAATAGAAATTCAGGAAAATGCGTTTTTTTATGACATTCATGAGGTCACCTCTTGCTGGAGAGTCTCTGTGCAAACAAACACACCTCAGTGAGAGAAATTAACTATGTTGGGCGAAACGTCACCTACGGGTATTTTTTCATAAATCTTTGGTCGTAATCAAAGCGCAGGCCGTGTCTGTTAATAACTCAGTGTGGTTGGCCTGATGGCAGAACACAATGCACCTAATGGAACTATTTATTTCCATAATGCTGCATTGTCAGGGCAAGCAACGCCATGGGAGGGAGGGGAAGAGAGAGAGACAGACAGAGAGAGAGAGAGAGAGAGAGAGAGAGAGAGAGAGAGAGGCTGCAAGAAAACAGAAAGGACAATGATGAAGGACATTAACTGTGCAGACAGTTTTCAACACATTAGTGTCGCTCAGTATTGTTTTTGATTGTACTTACATTCATACAAATTCACACAAAAAAATGTGCAGATTGGTTGAACCCTAAACCAAAAGTGGCCTGAAATCCAGAGCAGGAAGTGAACTAAGTTTGATGAAATTGGAATAATTATCAAATATCATGCCACATTAAATTATTTAACACCACATTCTGGTCTTGTCACATGATATTATGTCACAATTTGGTACATTATGACACTTTAAATTAAGGTCTGTCACTTCATTTAATTTCTCGTGGCTTTACATCACATTACAATATTGTAGTCTATGTAATCTTTTGTTATGAAATGTTCCATTCAGCCACATCACTTTAAACTGCGTCACATTACTGGGTCACATTACGTCATGTTACATACGATGGTATTTTATGATATGCATCTATAGCAGATAGTATTCAGGCTGTCTGCCTGGTTTTAAGTTGAGTTTATATACTCTATGTAAACCTTCTGGAATCAAAGCTTGAAAGAGAGTGACTTAAGCCACAGTATGCAGTGGCTCCTCTGACTGCAGGCTAGAGTTTTGTGCTGAAAGCAGTCTGGTGGGGAACCTGAGACAAATCACCCGGGGCCAGTTTCATCATCTCCACTTGTCACAACCTCTGACAGAACGGCCAATTATGGAATTGCTAATTCCTCACTTAGTTCACGCCGAGCCAGTCAGGCCTGGGATCATCTGGAGCACTTCCTAAAACTCAACACGCCAGTGCACCAAAAGCAACACCATGTCACCAACAGTGCTGATCTCATAACAATATCTAAACAACACCAAATATCAACAAAAATGCAATATAGCAATCCCCCACAAGTATAAGTGGAAAACATTTGTTTCACTGAGTAATTTCTGGGGGATGTGGGTTAAAATATATTCACAAACAATTCAATATAGTCGTTAGCAATTGTTACTCAGAACACATTCCTGTCAACAAGAACTTCTATATGTGCTTTCAGAAACTGGAAAAAATGACTATGCACAAACCCTAAGGGACCACTTTTTATATTTTTTTCATTTTTTTTTTTTTTGTTTTATTATTCAATACTTATGTTGTGTTTTTTAAACTACAAGTTTATTGCAAACAAAAATACACAAAAAACAGACACATTTGGATGCAGACATGTTTTAGAAGGAATACAGTGAAATAGTTTCACATGTAATTTTAAATGAGGCGTAAAACCCAACACATTAGCACTCTCTTCTCATAGCAAGAAGGTCTGTGGTCTGAACCAGGGACTTTTTGTGCGGAGTTTGCACGTTTTTCCATTGCATGCATCTTTGTGTTTCCATGAATGTGAGTGTACATGAGTGTCTCACATCATATTGGAGTTAAAACTGTTCATGATGCGACACCGTAGAATCAGGTGACTTTATTTCAGACTATTATGATATAAAAGCTTCAAGTTAAACTTTAGCACTTTTGTTGTGAAAAGGACAAATTAAATTCAAAGGTTGTTCATTTTACATTTTGAGGTTACTTTTTTGGACAAGGTGTAGAATTTGCCCTTCTCCGGTTATTTGTGACAGGCTGACTAAAAATGATTTAGGCAACACTAAAGATCGAGCATGTGTAATTTATTGAGAGGAGGGGCTGCCTATTCAAACCAATTAGCACACTGACAGAGAGAGATGACTTCCCTGACCTCTGCACCCTTGTAGCCGTAAATACAACAAATATAATGTGCAAAGAGCGAGGAATAGATGAGTGAATGAGTCTGAGACAGAAGCATTTGAGTTTAAACCAGTTTAAGTGGAAAACTTTACTTGTTCTCAGACAGATGTGGTGAATCTTACAATATGAAAAATACTTTACCAAAGTTACCTCCACTTGAATGACAAATTATAGGTCTGTTTGATTAATTTGATCTACAGAAAGTTTATGAAGTTAAATAAAAAACATTCAGCCTTTTCATATTATTCTACTATCTTATTTTGATATCTGTCCAATGTGCTATAAGGAAGGTAAATGAATCCAGATCTTTTGTGGTAGTGTTTTTACTATTTTGTCACTTCATCAGATCTGTGCAGAGCTGGCCTGACCACACTTTGTCACACCTCTGATGATGTTTTGATCAATTCAAACTCATTAAAATACACCACAATGCAATGATTTACCTCTGCCTCTATTTCATAGAATGACAAACTTTAACAGGACTCCATTAGCCTATTGACAACATGGAGTGGCTGGTCAATTCATTTTATTTTTATGTATTCTTTTAATATTGACTACTCCTAACGCGACTACAAAAAGATCAATTTGCTAAGAAGAGTAACCCCATGAAGAATTTTGGGACAGACGGGGGTTGTTGGAAGGAGGAATTTAATCTCCATCTGAGATGTAGCTTTTCTGGGCTCTTAAAACTATATGTTAAAATTAAAAAAAAAAAAAAAAAAACCTCTATAATTCACACCTGCTTGCATGGTTGCATGTTAAAATAGTTCCACTGATGATTGACTCTGATACCAGGATACATATGGCCGAAACGTTTACCTGTTAGAGCCTAGGTTATGGTTATGGTTATGGTTTTTCTGGTACTGGAAGGATCCAAATCGTATTTTGCCTTTAAGCCGTGTAAAGATATTTCAATAAAACAGGAAATGCTTAATGAACGTGGTTTCAATGCAGCTCCATATCCTCTCTGTGGTTTGTCTTTTTACAAAATTGTGTTTTAAATAAACATTTGTTTCTCATTAATATTTTGTCACAGAGCAGCTATTTTTCAAAGGGACTTCTGTCCATCCATCCATTTACTTTGTAGGAACCTTTATGGAGTTCAGAGTTTAGTAGGCCACAAAAGTAGTCAAGTCAAGTCAGCTTTATTGTCAAATATGCTCTATGTACAACATACAGCACAGGTGAAATGTCTTTCCTTTCGACCCACAGTGCAAACATGCAGTGCATTAACAACACACAACTAAAAAAAGTACAATGTGCTGAGGGTTTGAAAGGCACTTTAACTTGATTTCGATAACTAGACCGGGAGTGTAATATGCGTTCAGTTCAATGTTAAATAGTTATCACAAAACCAAAAAAAATCAAACACGACCAAGACCCGCAAGTCACACAGAGGAGCCAAATTATTGTATAACATCTACTGATGGAGAATCCTGTCAGTTCTTACTCTACAGAGAGCTGTTTTCTATATGTTTCTGGATTCTTGCACTCTAGTTCATTCTGCCTTTTCCCTCTCATACATTATTAAAGTTAACATTAGTAGCATTGACTTTTCTATTATTCTTTAATGAGTTTTCTACAAATGCCTCATAAAAGACCGAGCTGCATGTGTCTTGTAATCACTGTATCTCACCGTTTGTCTGCTCTTCTCCTCTCAGTAACCTTTGGTTAATGTTAAATGGGTAAATAGGGCAATAAGAAGGGCATTACCTGAGAGCTAATGGCTGCAGAGAGATGAAAGCATGACGATCCAAAAAACTTCAAAAACTGTTAGTTATAGATGTAAATGCCATTTTTAACCACAGAGTATGGCTCACGCTGTGGGAACAGCGAAAAGTTTTATAGCATGCTCAACAGTTGAAGCTGAGTTAATCTATTGAAAGAAGAAAGAGCAAAAAGCCAACCGGCGGATGTCTTCAAAGCACTTGATTGCTGTGAATATCCTCATAAGTGGCGAGATAATGTTGGTGGTGAGGCACGGCAAGATAGCAGGGTGAAAGTAATGATGTCTTGTTTTGGCTGATAAGGTACATATATCTACTATCTCCCATGTCTGCGCACAATGGGTCCCTTGTAAGCATGATAATAAAACACAGTTCTGTTTGATGGAAGGACCCATTAAGTGGTCATAAAAGTCACACTGTGCTGGATAATGTTGAAAGGAAGCTTTTGTTTCCAGTGTGACAAGAAGAAACTGGTCAGCTGAGAAGAAGTTTGAAGGGTGGCAATGTTGGAATTCCCCAATTCAGACTCTGAATCAGACTCTGAATCCCAGATGTGTGTTTTTTGTTTTGTTTTGTTTTGTTCTGTTCTGTTGTGGTTTATTAGATATGATCACTTCATAAAGTTTCCTATTAATGAGATTAATCTTGGAAGGTGTAGATGAACTGTTCAGCCTGTAATTACGTCATTATAATATTTATCATTTAATTATTTCTCTGCATTTTGCAGATACATTGTGATTACAGACTTGTATCAGTTGACCGAGTGTTACCAATCCAGAAAGATACAAATTCCTACAATGAAAATATGCAGATACAATATTAATTTAATAACTATGCCCGCAGTGTTTCATTTTCATTTGACGTGTAGTTGACGGATGGTTCCCAAATAAATAACCTGTGAATTCTGCCTCATAATTAAAACATAGGTGTCATTCCGCTGAATTTGAATTAACTTTCAAATTTACGACACATAAGTTTAAACAGACCTCTGAATGATTGTGAAAACACAAGGCACCACATGAATGCTGTTCATTAAAATGTTGCTGATGTTGATTGTCTCATGGAAACATTTTTCAGTTTGCCGATCGAACATTTCCATCTCTTGCACACATACTTTCTTTACACACTTGCACATAACAGCCACACCTACAGACAATTTACAGCCACCGGTTAGCCTCACATGCACCTACTTGCATGTCCTTATTGCAAACTTCACATAGAAAGTCAGGCAAAGCAGCATCTTGTGAATTTTATTTATTTTTTTTTTTCATCAGGATGGTTAAAATTGAGTGACTGCACTCCAAGTGAATGTTTTCTGATACTTATTAAAATGAGCAATGTTATATTTTTCCCTTGGTGGATAACCTTGATTGGCCTGTGTAATATGATCTATCACCCCTCAAAATTGGTATAACAAGAAAGAAATGTCCCATTATTGTAAATCAGAAGACAGTTTTGTCCACTGCTTGGATTGGAAGTCACTTTTATTGTTTGATATACTTGAAGTAGTTTGCTGGTGACTGAAATACAATCCAAACATTGGCTGCTTTAACATACACAAAAAGTTACTGTAACAGTGAACAATACCATATTTTAAAAGGGCTGTGAGAAAAGCTTCAATGTGGCTGCTCTTAAGCAGAATATTTTCAGCAACCTGGATGAATTTGCAGAGCTTCTTTATGGTTAGCATGATCCCCTCGCAGCAAAGACATCCCATTAGATTCTAGGACTGTTGGGACATTTTTCTGTGTTGAGTTTGCATGTTCACCTGGTGGCCCCGTGCAATCACAGCGCCACACCACTCAAAACGGGTTGTACTCATTTTGTGTGGACTTCTTACACAAGTTACAAGTAACTTTACAGTGCAACTTGCCTAAAATTACACAACGTCCAGGCTCAGCAGAAAGCTGCTTTATGTACACACCTGATGAGAGAAAGAGAAAGAGAGAAGGAGAGGGAGAGGGAGAGGGAGAGGGAGAGGGAGAGGGAGAGGGAAGTGGGGTCGCGAAGCCAGACAAAAGGAGATTCACATCCAGAGGGCCAAAAGTCATGTGGCGAAGCTAAATATTAGTTAATAAATGATGGGTACAGGGTACAGAAACTGAGAGGACAAGTAAAAGTTTAATAAATTACCTTTATCTCCTTAATGAGACTACATTAATTTTGGTCTGAAGGTCTGGCGGGAAAAGAAAGAGCAAATTTATCATCTACCTTTGACATTGTGGGAATTAGTCTAATTACTGGAAGTACGGTGAGTTGATCTTCACTTCACAGAGAGCCCATTGTGCACCTGAAACATTTATCACACCTGAGGTGCAAACGTTGAACTCTTGGCTTGCTGGGAAGGCCGGTGCTTTTTTGACAGCGTCCCTGGAAACACAGTCACAGCAATCAGACAAACAAATACATAACATTGAAAGTGGGTTGAATCTTCTTCTATCAATTCCAGTGATTATTAATACATGAACATGTTTTCATGTGATCAGATTGACAATCCAGTGCAGCATCTGAATTTTTAATTTCAGCTCCTGAACTTTCATTGATCTCATTTATCAGCAGAGTGAAGGGTCTTATCAACAGGTTAAACAAACCAATGAGAATGCTGGGTGTCAGTAAAGTACTTATGTGACTCAGCACAGAGAGAAGCATGGGAGCTCACCTGGATTAGTTTGAGGACAGGGCAAACTGTCTCAGAGCTGTGGTAATGATTGAAAAATATGCCTGTAATTGCTGATAAGCGCTTTAATGTTTCAGTAAACCCCTGTTGGCCGCAGATTTTACTGACGCACAACTCCTCGATAAACTCTGTCTTTGTAGTTGAGGGCTGGCGGCCCCTTTGAACCTTTTTGTCCTCTCCGTCTGAAGGGTGTGCGCTGCATTTTGAGAGCTCTGCAGAGGGTTCAAGAGGGCATGTGCGTGTTGGAACGGGTGTAACAGACGAATGAAAAGGGGCTAATGAGAGTCAGATTTGGTATCAACAGGACTTCCACTAAGATAAAGAATGGAAGAAGAAAAAAAAAACCTTTTCAGTTGTGTTTGCGGACAGATAACTCATCTGATGACACAGCCTGGCAGGACTGTTGCTCCAGACTCAAGTGTTGTGAGTTGTAAATTATAACAGTCTCATTGTGCTGCACAGTGCTCGGCCCTGACCTCTCGCAGGTTTGTCTCCTAATTGATTGCAAGGTCACATCACTAAAACTAAAGGAAAATACTTCTAGACAGAGTAACCAGTTGTGTCAGAATAATTGAATGTTTTCAGCCACAATTTTGACTTATATTTAATTATTACTCTATACCTTAGTAAGAAATAGATGCAAAGTAAAGCTGAGAATATCACTAACTTGACAGTTATTTGGTATTAAAACATCTGTCTTCCTCAATGATAATAACTTGAGCCAATCCCAACTGACGAGGGGCAAAGGCAAGTTTCCCTTTGTACAAGTCACCAGTCCATCGTTAGATACACAAAGAGAAGACAATCACGCACAATGTTGAGTCAGTAAATGAATTAATTTAAACAGAACGCAGAATAGGTACAATGGACTGAAGCTTGTGTAACAAAGACCTGGATAAGCACATCTTGCAAACAGTATGTTTATTGCTGAAAACCGTATGTCAGTTAAGTGACTATTTAGAGGCATTCATTAATTTCAAGATTATTTTCTGCAGTGTTTGGTTTTTCTCTTATTAACAATTTTTGATCGTTGTCTGATGTAAAGTTGTTTCCTTTTTAAGTATTCAGTCAGATTTTCCAAATCAGCTGACGCTGGCCACATTTGAAGGGAATCCAATTCAATTTCATTTGTGCTCCTCTGCAGGCCTTGGTGACAGATTCACACAAGGCCCTGGCTATTTAAATTACTTTCAAACCATAAAAGCAGGGGAAGAAGCTGCGGAGGGGGAACAGGCAGAGAGCTACACTGATTTCCATGGCGCAGATTACCTCTATATCAGCGTGGAGACAGGCGGTAATCTGCCAGATAGAGAGCAGAGGGGAAGAGGTGGGCGGATCTGCAAATCTGCTCCAATTTCCTAGAGGTCAACCACAGGCACAGGCACACTGCAATTGTAGGGGCCAATTACAAGTCCTAGGTAGAAGGAGGGCTCTGCTGCTGATGTAGTGCTTATTTATATCAACAGAATTAATTTAATTGATAGTTTATTCTAAAGAAAGAGGTGCTAGCTTTTTTCCTTCTTTTTTTTTTTTTTTTACTAAATAATATACATAAAACCAGAGTGCTTTGCTTATAGTGTGTTAAGACTAAATTAAGTGCTTTGTAGTTACAGGGGATCCATTAAAATGGATTATGGGCCACAGTTGGCCCATGCACTGCCAAATTGTGGACATCACTTCAAGCACCACAGGGCCCTGTGATGTTTTTGGGATGAGGCCTGAATGACATTTTGTATTCAACTCAAACACGGAGGCCAAATTAAAACCGAGAAGGATCGACTGTTTGTCATCAGACGTGTATAGCAGCTAATTCAGAAGTGACCAAAAAGGAGAACATCAGCAAATCCGAGCCATCAGGTGAAATGATTCTCCCAGATTTTTTAAATTCTGACATCCAACTACTGCAACTGATGTTAAAGTGTTGCCATAACCCTATTTGGCAAAAAAAAAAAAAAAAGAAGAAGAAGAAAGTTAAAAATTAAAAAGAGCCCCTTTGTTTTAGTGATGGGTGGAGCAAAGCTTCAACCTGCTTAGGAATGTCACGTAAGTGGTTTGGCAAACAAACTTCACTTGTAATTCATAAGGTCATTATCATTACATATTGTGATTGCCTCCATCAGATCTAATGTTAAATGTTCCCTCTTTTCAATTACTTTTTGTGAGAAAACATGGGTGGTTCAATTTACCTTGATGTGCTGTGGTGAATAATTCAAACTAATGGATCTCAAATGCATTCATCTGATGTGTAAATTATTCTGATACTATTCAAGTACATAGCAAGTAGTGATGGAAAAAAATTGTTGCATAAATGCAAAGGACCTGTTCCTGCTGGCTGATCTCCGAGAAAATGTCCCGCAAACATTTTTGTAATTTAAAAGTCATGTTTACATTTTTGAGCTGGTTTTATGGACTTCTTTTTTCTACAACTGATTAACTTTCATTTTTTTGCAAAGTACAAAATGAAAAACCAAATACTTTAGGATTCATTTAGCTTGCTTCAGCATATATAAAACATTTTTCCAATACATTCTAGACAGGTGTTTTCTTGTTTATGGGACGTTTAGTTGTTAAGCAAAAAAAAAAAAAAAAAAAAAAAAAATCC
>OMNM01023152.1:1787-16746 GCA_900302745.1 Parablennius parvicornis | reverse complement strand
CACTCGGGGGCAACTGGGTCTCATCATCGCCGTCCTCGTGCCGAAGAGTCACCTGCAGGCAGAGAAAAAGGGAATAAAATGATAAAGTGAAGTGTTATTCATAGTCAGAATCTGAAAACGTTGTTACATTAATTCACTTCAAGTTCAGCTTGAGCTTCATATTCTGGGTGTTGTTTTCATGTTCCGCCTGTAGGTTCTCCCCCGCGACTCATTGTGGACGTTGAATGTGAGTGTGTGTTTCTCCTGTGACAGACGAGGTAACCTGACCAAGGTGTACTGGATGTCCAGCTGCGTTTGGCTCCAGCAGCCCCGAGTTGTATAAAGAACTTGAGAAGGAGGAATGCACCTCTCAGACCCAGAACTGAACTGAACATTACAGTAGGATGCTTCAGTGAGCGCTAACTACCTTTTTGCGGACAACTCATAATAGCTGCAGTAGAGAGCGTATGAAAATGTACTTCTTTTCTCAGCACTACGACAATAGGAAATATTTGTAGGCAGTCATAGTACCGGTAAGGGCTGTATGTGGCCCCTGGAATAAAAAGATGTTGAGAACTCTGAGGTATCGTGCAGGTTTACTGACCTCGTAGATGTTGAACTGCTCAATGAGGTCAAGGTCCGTTCCTTTCCTGCTCAGGTGTCTCTGAGCCATGGCTTCGATGCCCTGCTCCTCCAGACAGTCCACCATGTCGTAGTAGGAATCCTGATCCGGGAGGCCGGCCAGAGTCTGACACACAAAAACAAGAAACCATGACTAAAGGTTCACAGTGGTTTGTCTTTCTTCAATTTTTTTGATGTTGTCTGACAGAAAGAAAACTAACTCAGGTTATCTCTATTTAATATATGTGTAGTGTGATTGGTAGTCCAACATAAAAAAAAATCAATAATCAATAGCATTTCTATCAAAATGTCAATTTTCCTAAAAAAAAAAAAAAAAAATAATAAAAAGTCCATTCAAGCCAATCTGAGTTATATTTTAATTCTAGCAACTTAACACACTGTCATAAATGCTTTTGCATTGACGTTTTCCAGAAGCTGATGAAAGTCTGAATGATCAAAACAAAATGCTGCAGAGGGAGTAAATGCTACAGAACAACTACACAGCATTTTCACGCACCTTGTTGATGAGCGTCATTGCAAACACCAGCAGCTCCGTGTCCACACCATCTTTCTCATCCAGGATCTCCATGACGTTCGACCACAGTTTGGTACCTGTGTCACCGGAAGGCATGCCAGACATTGTGTGAAACAGTCCAAACAAAACAACTGCAAAAAGTCCTCATCTTCCAAAGTTTTTTTTACATCAAACAAAAAAAAAAACAAACACGGCCAATCTAATCCAGCTGCTCGTCACACAGCAAAAGGACTGGCTCGGCTCCACCGCACTGCAGGAGAAAGAAGTATATAAAAAAAGAAAAAAGAAAACTGCTGCGTCACATCGTAGCTCCGGTCATATCTAGACACAGTCGTCTGCCTTCAGGCGAGAGGCGGTGGAAAATCCGGACAGGAGTGATTTGATCTCCAATAAGAAAGGAGAACCTCTGTGCTGCAGCCATGAGGTCAGCAGCCATCTCCTTCTTACCAGAGACTGGAGATCATGTTTAGTCTCGTTACGCAACAAGCAGGAGTGATGGGGTGAGACAGAGACGAGAAAGACGGATACCTGACCCCCGTCCACACGAGTGACCGGCGCCCTGCCGTAAGCCACCGTACAATGTGGAGCTTGTAGAAAGTGCAGGAAACTGAACCCGGCAGCAGGCAGGACTTATTAAGTCAGTGTGATGAAGAGCTATGAAACGGACAACTGAGCTGCTTCTCGCTTAAGTTTTACTGCTTAGCTCTTTTACAGAAAACTGTAGTTGGCATGAGATGCAGGTATGCAGAGGCAGACAAGAAGGAATGAAATATTAGCTGAAAATAGAAAAATTGTATTTGTGCCATTGTGTTAAGTGTCTCCACAGGCCACACATCCACATATTTTCTTTACCTATCTTGGCATCCACAGCATTCACAGCCTTTATGAGGAGGGCAGCATTGCATTCGGTGTACTCGACAAACACCAGCAGCAGCTTCAGGGATGTTTTCACCACCAGACGGAACTGCGCAGAGAGAAAAAAAAAAAGAAACTGTGAGAACAGAGACAACACTAGGTCCTGTCAATAAAACGCATAATTCAACTGTGAGGGTAATGTCTTTCTGCGACTTTACTGCCACAAGAGGATTCTCAGCTTTAAGATTATATGTGTGAAAGCGTTTTCCGGTCTACGAGCTTTGATAAGAAGAGTTGAGTGACGGCTCCCTGGAACAAATTGTACATAATCTGACAGCAAACAAACAATCCGATATGCAAGAATAAATTGCATATTACTGAGGATAAAAACACCAAGAAAGGGTGGCCAATTACTTACTGCAATGGACAACAACAAAAAAAAAAGATAATTTAACTAAATGTCTTGCAGAACAAGTGGGAATAGAACTTGTTAATCTGTTCTGTTAATTCATTTTCTGCACAGATCTGCTCCATGACAGGATAAGCAAAGATTAAACTTGCTATAAAGTGTAAAAATACGATAGATATGGCAGTACTGTACATTAATAAAAAAATATGTACTGCTATAGAAGTATTTGCATGGAAACATAGAAAGGACATTCATAAGAGCATAAAACATTGGATAAAGAGAGAAGAGACTTCTATCATCTGCTGAAGTGACACAATGTGGCCACTAGAGGGCCGAGGCGTCCATGATGACGAGAGGATGTCCTCAGTGTTGACTAAGCAGTGCTTCACTTTATTTGCTTTGTCAGGCTCCGTATGCGACAGCCGAGCAGATTTGTATACGGGGTATATCTCCAATACGACAATCCCATAAAGGTTAATGTGCACATTCTTTACCTTGGATCCGACCAGGGTGTATAGCCACTGGACCGTTTCATTGTGAGATATGAGTCCATTCATCCCGTCCACGTACAGCATTATCTGACCAAGGGCTGCAAAAAGAGAGAGACAAAAGAGAGTTTTGTTGAATCTAAGGAGGGATTATCAAGTGACACGTTCAGTTACTTCACTACATTTGGTAGATTAAAGGATCTTTGCTTATGATTTAGGCTGATTTGTTGTCAAAACTTCTGCATGTTTCAGACATCTCCCAGCTCCAACACACCAGATTTAAACGAATGGCTCATTATTTGGCTCTGCAGGGCCTGTTGAAAACTGCCCCCTTTCATTTATTTTGAGTTCCCTACTGTTGTGTGTTGGTGAAGTGTTTGACTTCACTGTAATGTTTTGGCGAAATCAGAGATTGGAGAGAAGTCCGAAGCCCTTCTTGTGAAGGTCCAAGAAAATCTATTCAAAAAAGTTGGGAACTGCTGCTTTAAGGCAAGGCTTTGTGTATCCATGACAAAACTCACAGTTTAGCCTGAAATATCTACTTTTATTGCTTCATAAAACGCCCACACTCATGATTGTGGATAAGACAAACAATAGAAAAGTAACTTCTTGCAGCAGTCACACACAATTTCTCACACGTCTCAATATAGAGTTACTAAAAAAGAACAATGACATTCCTCACTGGACAGTTATTAAACCAGACATTACACACAGAAAGTGGGAATAAAACCTTGAAAACAGTCATTCAATGGAGAAAAACATCCAGTCATATCTCTTGGAAAGTCAACGTGGGAAGATGCTTTTCAGCAGATGCTGACATGAATTCTAACTGTAACAGGATACAAACATAAGAACACAATAAGAGCCAAGTGATCTCAGTGGGAGGGGTTGATAAAAGTGTAGAGCTTCTATTAAAGAGGAAGATGGGAGGAGGAGGAGGAGGCCAATAAACACACTGGAGAGGAGAAAAACAAATCCCTTGAAAAACAAATACAAAATAAAACAATTTACAAGTTTCTAAGTGACAGACTGGCCGGTACATTCATGAAGAGGACTGCAACTTCATGAGCATCAACTTAAAGATGATGCATCAACCGAGAAGAAGAAGAAGAAGAACAAGAAGAAGAAGAAAAAGGAGTCCCGGTCAACATGCTACGGGTGACGTGGTCGTCCGGTTTGACTGTTTTAATAGTGTAGTGTTGTAGTGTAGAAGACGATTTGCTGAATAAGTCACAATGTTTCTCAGTTGACTGTGCTCGTCGGCTATCGTTCAGCTGACGGCTTTAATGAGTGCTGATCATCTCGTCTCACTTTTGCAGCATTTCTGAAACTTTCCTTTGTCACTCGATGACGGGACCCTGCAATTCCTGTCATATTTTCCCTCTCTGCATCCTTAAAGAGGCATGAAAATTGTGAATATGCTGAAGATAAGCCAAAATTCCCAGGTGCAGCTGCTGTGTGTACACAATGCGTGAGAGCGTGTGGGTGGACACAAGAGAATGTGTGTGTGTGTGTATGTGTGTGTGTGTGTGCATGCCAACAGCCCACTGCTGCAGCAGAAACCAGCAGCAACAGTTAATCTTTTTATCAATGTGGGTTAATTACATGCAACATGTCAGGCCAGTGCATTCCTGACAGTCCTCCGAGACGCTCGTCACAGCAGTCAGCGGTCTGGACGACACTGCATCAAAACACGAACACACCAGACTGTAAGTACCCCCTTTTGTGTGGCACAAGTGCAAACAGATGATTGACAGGAGTAACGACACGATGCACAGTACTAATAAGAACTGGATGCAAGTGCAGAAGCACTGGAAAACTGTCAAAAATAAGCATTTATTGTAATTCTTTACATTCGTGCAAACAGCTGAAACTTCTGATGGATGAAAAGGCGCATAGCTGACCTGCAATATCGTCACTGCACTGACTTTTTTTTTTTTTCTTCTATCTCTTGCACGCACCTGTGTACGGAATCTGCCTCAGTGCAACTCGCTTTAAAGGAATGTCCACCGAAAACAGGGGTGAGAAGAAAAAAAAAAAAAAGTGAACTTAATGAGGCTTTTAAGAGTGTCATTACACAACATGAATGTTAAACTGATGACAGATGGGACGTTATCTGTCAGTCCGAAAATGAAATGACTTTTGGATCACTCTGACATATTATCATAAGACGTTTTTTTTTTTTTTCTTTTTTAAATGTTACCAATAGGGGAATGCGGTGGCTTCTTGTAGCCGAATCAGAACGAATCGTATGTGAATTTAAGCAACCGAACAGTCAAGACAGAGAAATCATGTGATATTCAACCAGTTACAAACCCGGCCAGAAACCACACGGTCATTACTTTCTTTCTCACATTCATTAAAACTGCTGCTTCATGAAATAATTCACTGCCAGTGGCCACTTATGTAAAACTGAAAAGGACCAGAAACCACACGGACTACATTTATTCTGTGAGCAGTTAGGTAAAGTGATACTGTAACTGTTTAGAGAGAGAGAAAAAAAAAGAAAGAAGTAAAATTACCTTTCATTATCCGAAACAGTGACTCTTCGGGTTTTGGTTAAAAGCAGTTTGAGGGAAACTTTGAATTACTCTTTAAACTATCACGCTTGTGATCTGATTTACACACACTTCAGATAATTTCTGTTACAGATCATCTCTGAAAATGTGATTTACACATTCAAGGTCACATATTGCACACTGGAAGTGATGTATCTGCAAACTTGAGCTTCAACATGTTATTTTTTTGTGGTAATGTTAGAGAACCCCCAACTCTTATCGTACACTTCTTTTAAAGATTCAGGTTTGTTGGAGTACATTTATTGGAACAATACAAATATGTCATTCATAACTACTTATAACCACCCGTTCATCACGGTTTAACTTTCCTTTCAATTGGTGGTCAGTACTGAGCTCTCACAGCAAAAAGGTTCCTTAGAGGCCAATAGAATAGAATAGAATAGAATAGAATAGAATAGAATAGAATAGAATAGAATAGAATAGAATAGAATAGAATAGAATAGAATAGAATAGAATTTAAATACTTTATTAATCCCAGCCATTCAAGGCACTATATCCATCCTGTTTTGTGCCTCAGGACACTTTGCCATGTGGACAGGAAGTGATGGGGAATCAAAACAGCAACCTTCCAACTGAGAGACACAGCCGTTCCACATGCTTCACTAATTTGCATGTTCTCCCTGTGACTTATGGACTTTTTAAGCAATGCAAAGACAGACTGTGGTGCAGCTGTGAATGTGTATCTGCCTATTTACTGTTTGCCCCATGACGGACTGGTGACCTCGCTGCAACCATAACTTGGATAAAGTGGACATTAAAGATGGAAGGAAGAAGTGAGAGATGTTTGATATTCTTACAGGAGTTAGACTTGGAGAAACAATAAAATGAGCTTGAGAGATAAACTGTCCTGTTTCATATTTATTATAGTTTTTATTCTGCTTAATGTGCACCCCCTCCCCACCAAATGGCCCATTGTGATTCACTGATTGTGTTGTTCTTCGTGATTTTACTCATAAACTTGTACTCGTCTGTTCAGTTCATGTTGCGGCCGACCTCTATGGTCAAGCTCATGTCTAGTTTCATGATTAGAGTCTGTGGTTTCTCTCCTTTTGTCTCGACTGTCTTGAATGTCTACCTGATTGTTTCCGCCTGGATCCTGTTAATTTGTACTCCTTGTGTTTGAGTGTGTATCACTTGGTCCTTGTGTCTTTATCAAACCCTCTGTTTAGGTGAGGTCAAGGCTCAGTTTAGTTTTTTTTTTTCTTTTATGAGACTTTTATCTTAATAAGAATCGTTTGTGTCCTGGTCCTTTATTCCTGGCAGACTTTCCCAGTGTTGCATCTTTGTTGATACCCTATGTTGTAGTTCTAGATCGTGGGGTTTGTTTTTTAAAACTGCGCAACAGACAGACATCAATAACTTTGAAGGAGGGTTAATAAGAGGAGCATGTGAGAGAAGAGTCTGTATAGGAACCTACCCCCCCCCTCCACTTTGAGCACTGATCTAGGGCCAGAAATGTGGGCCCCCATTCAAATAATCATGCGCAGCTTTACAATGCCTCACACAAAGTACAACAATAACATTGCTAAGTCCCTTTGCATGTATGTCACGTAATAAGTTGCTGGCAGACAATGAGCTGCTTTCAAAGTGCAGTGATTAGAATTTAGATGTTATCCATCCTGGGACGAAAGGACAACAAAGAAAGAAAGGTTTAGCTTAAAGGAAACTTGGAAGTGTTCAGTGAGCGGCTTGGAATCTGTACAACACTCTCACACTCTTTCAATTGATCACAGAAGTAAATACAACAGCTGATTGATGTGGCGCTCCAGAGGGGGGACCGGCAGACCGTCGGACCGGAGGAGTCGGACTCCGTCCCCGAGTCTGAGGCAGAAGTAAAAACTTAAACAACTAAGGTCTGGTGGAAGTGTTTCTTTAGGGCCTCTCCCTCTCATAAACCACAGCAATTATCTTCCACAGACCCAGGAATGTGCAGAAAGGGCTGCACTATGACCACTGCCGAGGTGAGAAGCACTCTGAGGTCTGCGGGGCCGCACCGAGAGAAGCCAGCTGACTCACACATACATGATGTAAAGCAAAAAAAAAAAAAAAAAACCACCTTATCTAAAACGTTGCAAGAAGTCTACTTAGAGAGCTTTCCGTCTAAAAACCCGCGTGGCCCTCTCCCACTCACCACTCTCTGCCCTCTTTGGTTTCATTTACATTTTGGAATTTATCTAAACTGGGTCAGCCAAACTGTCTGTCAGCGTGCAACATTTATTTTACCAGGACTTTGGGAGAGGGGCCAGATCTCCATCCCATACAGTGCAACTTAGACAATCTTATCTTATTATGCTTTGCATTAGCCAGGAGCCGCACTCACAGCTCTGAAGTGTGTCTTCGTGTACTCGCACAAGCAGGGTGAACCTCTCTGGAAGCGTCTGGCAAAGAGTTTTAATAGACAGAGATATAAATGATATTCACTGTAAATTACCTACATTTCAAGACTAGATTTTGGAGTTCACAGATACTGACTCGGTTATATTTCATGTGAGAGTCCTTTGCTGATTTGGAGCAACTGCATTCTCAATCGTTCTGATAAAAAACTAAATAAAACAAAAATAACTCACCAATAATCATTAGGTTTTAATTAAGATTCAAGAAATTCTACTGGCATCGTCCACACTGGGCCACGAGGTCGTCTAGTGGTTAGTGCGCTTACCTCACATAAAGAAAATTCACAGTTCAGGTCTGGGTTTGTTTGCCTTCCCGTGTGGAGTTTGCATGTTCTGTGTGTGTGTGTGCGCTCCAGGTCCTCCGGTTTCCTCCTACAGTAAACATGTGCTTGAGGTTAACTGGTGTCTCTGGATTGCCCGCAGGAATGAATATGAGTATGTGTGGATTTATTTGTCTCTCTGCGTTTGCCCTGTGATGGACTGATGACATGTCCAGGGCGTGTTCGCCTTCGCCGCTACAGCCAGTTGGGATCAACTCCAGCTCCCTGTGACCCTGAGCTGAAGTGATGATGGATGGATCTTACCCACGGTAACAAGTAAACAATTAAAGGAGCTTTAATCACAGATTTTCTTTTGGGAATAGCGGATGATCACATGATAATTTTTGAGTGAGTTGTCTGTGGTAAAAGTAAAATGTTTTGATTTGTCTAACTCTAGCAGTACGTTGTACAGTTAAACGCTTGTTTTTTTTTTTTTTTTTGTTTCCCACAAAAAGCAAAATCCCACAATAGAAAACTGTTTTTATCCTATAAAAGAAAGACATCTGAAAAGAGAAAGCCACAATCTTCTAATTAAAATATTACCGCATTTTGCATTCTTTTTTTTCCATGTTGTTTGCTGTTTTGATGCATCTGATATTGTCACATATTTGCCGTCATCATCTTCTCCGCCGCACTTTCTCGGAATAGAGTAATATCCTGCTCTACCAAGAACGATAACTGCGATTACGTTAAACAATTACCTGCGTTTTACATCATGACGAGCAATTAGATGAGTTGTTTTAAGAGGCAGTAGTTAAAAAAAAAAAAACTCACTCTTTCCCCTGCTGTGCAATTTGAGCAAAGTCATGCAATTTCCCAAAAAACACATAAAATGCTGCACATTATGTTGTAATTTTTGAATGATGATATGAAAACTATAACACAGAAATCTATAATACACAGACTGGATATTCAAAATGAGTCACTGCTGCAATTCATATCCATAAATCGGTCCTACCAGCATAATTTGACAAAAAATAAAAATAAAAAAATACATTAAAGGACAAAAAGAAATTAAACTGTATTTGGCGACTGTGTTGATTTGTCTTGGCCTGCATACAAAGATACCTTTATGACTCAGCTTTCGCACTGTATGAAGTGAATCAAGACATGTTTGTGGGTTACCTTGTATTTGTTAGTCAGCTAATCACCCAGACCATTAGAGCCAGACAAACTGGCTCTGCCAGGCCAATTTCACTCACCGAGCCGACTGCCAGACTTACATTGTGCTCCATACAGTAAAACAACGGGGGAATGCTTCCATTTTCTAGACCCAACTAGATGTCTGCCAGGATTCGACACAGTTTACTGTGTGGCCAGAGCCCAAACAAATCCCCAAAAGACAAACAAACACACCTAATGGAACGGCAGCATGAAGTAGGAGTCGGAGTCTCTTGGTGATTTGGCTGAGCAAGCTTCTACAACTTGCAAGCTCATGAACTTTTGCGAAGTTGAGTAAGGTATAGCAATACAAGGAGAGTGAAAGACACAAAATATCTACAATTTCCAATATGTACCAGAAGAAGCCGACTTTTGGGACATTATTTTAAGACAAAGTAAAATTGGAGGCAGTCTAACAGATGAGCTTTTCACCCGTTCTCCGAGTTGGGAGAAGACTTTGGCAAAAAGCCACCGCATGACATCCTCCCACTTATAACCTGAATTGAAAGATGGGCTGCGGTAAATTCTGACAACTCTTTAGAGAATAGCGGTGCGATTTGCTCCGTTTCAAGCCAGTTGGATGCCAAATTGAATCCCAAAAAGGCCGTCAGCTTACGAAAATCTGTCGTAAAATCCACAGAAATGTTCAGGAGTTCAAGGATACCTGCCCACATTACGGCAATAGTTTTATTTATTTTTCATGCAAATGACAGTTTATGTGCTTGCAAGGTCAGACATGGGAAAATAGGAGCAAGATAAATAAACAGAATCAAACATTCCTAAAATATAATGGGCTTTTATAGTTAATTCTGTTAGAGTGAAACAGACGGGATTGTAATTTCAGTGCCAGCGGGTTTTACTTGGGCTGAAAACTTCTACAGATGTAGGAAACATATAAGGGCAGGCAGAATATAGGTCAGGCAGGTGGGGCTGAATGAAGGTTCATGAGAGGACCAGAAGGGTCTGACACACCGAGAGACGACGGAGTGGGACTTATCCGGAAGAAACAAGTCGAAAAGTTTAACCAGAAAACACAACAACAGCTTGTGTTTGTGTAAGTTGATATGAGACACAGGCGCCGTCAGAAATCTACAGATGTGTATATGTTTAAGTGCAGCGCTGAGCGTGTGAGTCACAGTAGAAAGCTTGTGATTTAATTTATAAAAAAAAAAAAAAAAAAAGGAAGCCAAGATGGAAGTAAAAACAAAAAGTTGCCAGTGGGGCAGAGAGAGATGAGAGGTTGTGAACTGAAACCATGCGTAACACTCATTTCCTAAATTTCCCCTCTGACCAAACAAAGTTATTTCTGCCATCCCGAAAGAGGAAAAAGACATAATATCATACATAAAAATAGCATCGGCACTCTCTGAAGAGCAAAGCCTTCCGCACAATGGAAGTGAGGTCATTTTGGTTTAAACCTCTTCTAGGCAGGGATTGTTTTTGATTAAGTCGTGCAGAATATGTAAAGAGTGAACGCACGAGTTCATATGTGCATATTTTGCAGGACAGGAATACGAGCATTAAACACCTTCATGAGAAAGCAAACAAAACAAAAAGCGAAGAAACCAAAGACTTTGAGATTAGAACCTGTAGATAATGACTCAATGCATCATGTCTGTTCCTCGGACTGAAAAGTCTGGAAACAGTAGCAGCGTCTCAGGAAAAAAAACAAAAAAATGTTTGAGGTTGCACAGGAAAACACGCACGTGTTCCCATGAGATCTCATTACACCCCAGGAGTTCAGGTTTCTGTTGGTACGACGAGGGCATTCCTGGAGCTCTCCTTCTCACTCCAAAAAAACCCTGTCCGCATATGTGTGTCAGCAGTTCCTGTGCTTCCTTCTCCAATTTCCCTCATCCGAGAGGAATTAACGGAGCATTACCTTATCTCCTCCTAAAGCGTCATTCCTGCACAATCGCAAAAAAACAAAAAAATACGAGGACGTGATTACACCTATAATAGGCGGCCGTTACGGCGGCACATTTACACAAAGCCGCACGGCTGAGCTCAGACAGAATGGAAATGTTTATCCAGACGATGGGCCATCGTAAAGGTCTCCGCTGCAGGACAGACGGCCCCATAACACAGCCAGACAACACAATACACACTGTTTCCAAGAAGAGCTTCCAACACCGCTGTTAACCCGGCCGTGCCTGGGTTTTCACTCAAAGCTTCGCACAACAGTCAAAACACAGACCCAGATCATGAATTAGGAGAACTGAAATGCTGGTGTAATGGCATACTGGAAAATGTACTTTTATATATTTTTTTTTTTTTCTGTTTTTTTTTTTTTTTTTTTTTTTTTTTTCACACAGTCCAAAACGCTCTCGTACCGGTGACCTTTCGCCCGCCCACAGTCAAGCCGGGATAGCATCCAACCCCCATGGATGAAGAGACATAGAAGATGGATGGACGGATGGTTCGAATGTTCTTTTGTTTATAGTACGTTTTGGATCACACACGCAGTCTTGGCAATCGGAAAGAGCCATCGCACAGATGTGTGTCCACGGATCTGGCTCGCTGATCTGCCACATATGAAATCGGATGCCAATACACTGGGAGCCGCCGCTGCGGGGACCAAGAACGACTTCAGCAAAAAACAAAAAAAAAGTGTCACGAGTCTCAGCTGCAGTGGGGACTTTGTGAAAACTGCAGTGTGACAGACGCGGAGAGAGAGAAACGGTACTCGGAGCAGCGTCCCAGGCCTCAGACAGTTTAAGAGGCAATGAAACACTTGACTAGAGCACATCTCCCCCTTTTCCCCCGGCGGAAAGCAGGAAGCGAGGGCGCTTCGACTTATGGCAATATAACAGTCGTGTCATGAGAAACAGGAGAGCATAAAACGGTAGCAGGGGAGAGAGAGCCACACGGTGAGAGGGCGAGAGGAAGAAAGGACGAGATAAAAGCATGGGATGAAATATGGCCGCGACTTATTTCATACAGTAATACCTCTTTGACTCTCCACTACAAAACTCCTCATCTGTGAAAGCTATAAATTTGCAATACTAAGTAGCACCAGCATGTAAATCCTCTGTATCATAACAGTTAGTCTTCTGACTACGAGTATAACTCATGTTACGTTTCCAAAGGGCCTTCGAAAGAGGAATTCCATAGATTAAAAACTAAAGCTTCGCTTCCAATTTGTTTCAACCGAGGCTGAGAGACGGCGAGTGTTTTGTCAACAGCGGTGTGGAGACATCGACGGTGCGCCCCCGTGAAGAAGCGTACACAGAGAAAGTGCAGCTGAAAACACGGCCTATGAGCAGGAATGTCAACAGCCAACATTTCAAAGCGGAGAATAATTGCTTCAAGTCGACTGTAATTGGTTCGTCTATAATCTGTCCTTTTCGGCACGACGCTCCCATTTTTCTCGGTAACCAATTAAACATGTCAGTGTTCTTATTATACATTATGAAAAAGGGTTCAAAGATCTTGATCTTCCTGCTCATCTTCCTGGTTGACTCATGATAATTAGAACACTGCGGATCTTTGTCATAATCACAGTCAAAAAAGAAAAACTTGAGCTCAGTGCTGAAACTGCTTCGCCATTTTGCAAAAGCTGGTTTTATTTTAGCACTATGGAAGCAGGTACGGTGTCAAACACGAATAGTGCATTAAAGAAGTAGATTACATCAAGTTGCTCTTTACTAATTACATTCGTTGTCATTATGCAAACTACATACGTCTCATATGTTTCCCCCCCCACACACTCAATGTGTCAGCTGTTATGTTTAGCTGAAGATTTTCTACCAACACTCATTTGGAGTTTTGCCTCGTCATTAGCCCTGAACCAACTAACAGCAACATAAAACATCTACTGTGAGTAAAACCATTCAAACACATGATGCATTTGCAACCTTGAACAAATATTTTTACGAGCTTTCTGTTATTATCTGTAGTTTATCTCAACTGTTTTGTTGCTGTTTCTTTTCTTCTATTGTCGTCATTTCTTCATAAATCTGTTTTTCTTCAGTTATTAGACACAACGACGGAAACTCTTGGTCATCAAGAGGGAAAGTGCTACATGTCTTCAATGTTTTCCTGTTTCTACACGCCTGAATTTAAAACAAATAATTTGAAGATTTTTGCAGAAAATCTATACAACAAGACGCTCACTTGGACTCCCGGTGCTTAGATTGCTCACCAACCACTACAACCTATCATTTTTAGTGGTTTCACTAACTCCATTACTTTAAAAGAAGTATTTACACACATACACACACTGGGGGTTTTGTCAATGCGAGTGTTAACCACTACAACACTGTGCCTCTCTTACATACAGTGTATCCATCAGCTTTAATAAACAAAAAAACAACTCATGTTACTCAATAGTAAGTGATATTTTGAATTTGTGTTAAAGATCACAAAAAAAATAAACTATTAAAACAGACTGTTCTTTTAAGCATAGCACGAATCCTAACAACCGTGTAACTCCCGGCTGCGTGTCGTCTCATCATTCCAAAGGCTAAATTTTACGCTCCCTGGAAACCTATAAAGTTCATTTTTAGAAGCTTGTCGTGTAATGAGATCTAATAGCAGGAATGTGAGGGTGCCGGGATTCGGTTTTTATATGGGACCGAGACATTTGTTTTGTCTTTACCTTTCTTCTCCACTCAGTCATTTATAATCGGCGAGGTTTAAAGGATTACTGGTTGATTATGTGATGAGGCAGGCTGTGGAACGAAGAACGATATGCTTTTTTTTTTTTTTTTTTTTAATGTTTCCATAAAAGTAGCACAACAGACTGTCTGAAGTCCTGAATGTAGTGTCTGTAACAGATTTATTGACTTGACTGCATTTTTATTGTAACTCCTTTTGAATTTTGTTCTGTGTTAAAAGAAACCATTTCCTTTATCTGTCTTTAAATATTTGCAGTCAAAGAGAAGACATCATCCATTTTCCACATGGAGACACAGAGCCAAACATTTTAGAAAATACTCAAAAATATGAAGACGAATGGCAACATATTTGAAAAGGAAAGGATTCTTAAGAAGCCTCTGAGACCGTGGCAGTTTGAGAAAAGCTGGAATAACGCACATTATGAAACGCTGCTCAGATTTTCACTTCATCAACCACAGATTTTTGACTTCAAGAGTTTTTTTTTTTTATCTAAAAAAAAAAAGAAACAGAGTTCGGGATAAAATGGCTTTAGATGAGGACTAATTAATCCAACCATAGTTTCTAACTACGATCTTACTCGAGGACCAGATGACCCAGGCACCTCTAAATCCGTCACCTCACACCCTTGATTGCGATGGGGTGATAAAGGCATACAAGATTTTCCCTATGCCAAAAAAAAAAAAAAAAAAAAAAAAAAAGGTCCTGTCTCTCAGGAGCAAAATCTGAAAGACCTCTGAGCCAGGTGTGAGGGGCCATGAAGGGGTCCGGCCCCCAGCCAGCCAGATCCACAAACTACCCACATCACTGAGGGAGCACTAACTGGCCACAGACACCTCCGGGGGCTTCGAGTGAGAAAAAAAAAAAAAGAAAAAAAAAAAAAAGAAAAGCTGCATGAACAACGAAGATAATACATTAAGGCTGGAAACACGTTGTTGTAAAAAGGCATGCGGACTGGGGTGCACATGTGAGCGTACCTTCTTCAGCTGCAAAAAGACTCGT
>OMNM01023150.1:5283-17413 GCA_900302745.1 Parablennius parvicornis | reverse complement strand
TGTGTGTGTGTGTGTGTGTGTGTGTGTGTGTGTGTGTGTGTGTGTGTGTGTGTGTGTGTGTGTGTGTGTGTGTGTGTTTGGGGGGATTTCTGAGTTGTTGTATTTTTCTTAAGTAACACTCATATCTTCTGGTTGAGTGCAAAGCAAACTGAATATTTGAGGGTGTGTCTCAATGTCCCTGAGCACAACTTTCATGTTAGATTGTGGTTTGAGACTCCAAGATGAACAGAAACTGAGAGAAAGGACTCTGAGGAAACTAATTTATATTCCGGATGGCAAAAAGGGAATGATGTTCAAGCGTCCATTGGCTGGATGCTTCACACACATGCAGTGCTTTTGTTTCACAACAAGTGGAAGATTTACATGACTCATCAACAAACCACAGGCAGATGATCAGGGGGAGCGAATGACTGGGAGCTTAAGTGGATACTTGGACGTGTTACAGCACCTGAACTGTGGCCGCAGGTGAAATGTCACATATACAGCTGGTTTAATGAACCTGAACACAGATTACTAACCATCTGTTGGTCGCTGCTGCTTTTCTGAGGCTGGTACAAGATTACTTTGATCTCAACAAGGGGGGGAAGCAGGAGCTATCCAGATCACCAAGAAATACTGACTGCAGTAAAACGTGCAGAATATAGTACACAGATTAAATGTCAATTTATGTGCTGCATTGGCTTAATTGCAGACACATGGCTCATTATTTCACGTTTAGGCTACTATGTTCAATTCAGAAACTATTAGAGAAGAAAATAATTCCTGAGAAATACATTTTCACACAAAGAGAGCAAAGAGAGGAAGTATCTTTGTAATATTAAATCATTTTCAATGATTGAAGGAAGATATCCTGACATTTTAAGGGTTTGCAGCCCAAACAGAAACAACAAGTATTTATATATTTAGTAAAATATTAATACAGTATTATTACTGATATGAATTTGTCCATTTCATAAAGCAATGATTTTATACTGTTTATGAGCATGTGGGGCTCTCAATCAGATCCCAACTCATTATAAGCAAAAGCAGGGTAAAAACTGAAGTTCATCAAATGCCTTTTCAGGTTGACCTCGGAGCAGCTGCTTTAGTGCAGCCCACTGTTTTTGCTTTGTACACCGTCGCTCTGACCAAAACTGAACACGGTTGGCCTAAACAGCCTCATTGTAAAAGCAACGTTAGTGCAACTAATTATTCTCAAACTTTTGGGACTGTGGAAGGAAACCAGAGTACCTGGAAAAATGACACTCAAGCAAAAGAACAACATTTACACACGAAGGTCCCCAAGTCAACGATCAAGTAGAACTGAATTGGATAACCATTAAAGAAAGATAAATGACATAAAAACTATATGTGAATATTTAAAATACGGCAGAAAGTTGAAAAGAATATATTTCTACAGGTAATACAATGAAGAGTTCTCCATGACCACTTGTGGGATTTTTGGTGGGTAATTCGATTTTATACTACAGCCCAGAAACATGTGTTTGTGGTTATGTAGTGACTTTCAATTGATTGTAGATATGAACGCAAACATGACCATATGTCTCTATGTACGTGCTGGACTGACACATGGTGTACCCTCTCTTTACTCAGGGTCTGCAGGGCTCCAGCCTCCTGCAACTGTGTATTTGACGAGGATCAATCCTGAATGCATAGAAGAAAAATGGATGATGTACACTTGTCAAAGTATATTACAGAAGCTGCTGCTTCAAGTAAGTCAGTGAAAATCTACATTTTCCATAGGCCCAATGGCATGTTAGGAGGATGAGAAAACAGAAAATGCTCCTCTTCTCATGGGACTTGATATCATTCCTGCAACATTTCATATCAAACATGTCAATAATTCCCAGTCATTTTACTGACTTATATGGATTTACGCAAATACATTTCATTGTTTTTTACTGCAGCAGAACACTGCATTTTTCCTGTGGTACCATTAACATATTTATTATGCCTTTTCTTATTATGATGGCCCACAGGCAGATGGATATATAAAACACAATGCTTTTCAACTGTAAACACACTGAGTAAAGAAATATATCCACTGCTGGTTTCTATAAAACATGCCATATATACTTTAACATGACAATTTACAAATAAAGCTCCAATTTCATCTGAATTTGACATGTTTGAATTAAGCTATTCCTGAGACGATCTCAACTTAATTAAAAAATTGTATAAAAAAAAAATGCTCATTATGAACCAATTGTGACATGAATCTTTTAACAGCCCACACCAACGACAAGCTGATACTATCATGCAAACCTATTAGCAGGCCAATGTTTTCATCTCATCATACCAGGAGGCCAGAGTCCCAGAGCCATTCTTCTCAAATATATGGATTTAGGAAAGCTCATTTAGCAAACAGCAAAATATAAACAGTGAAAAATAACACATATACTTCTCTAAGTGTGCGCCTCGCCATCTGGAGTACCTCGAGTCTGTTTCCCAAGGGTCCAGTCAAACTGTTATGAGAAGATTAAAAAATGCCCTTTGCTGTTTGCTGTAATATTTGTCTGGCCAGCCGCCTCCAGACATGCTTTTGCTTGCTTGCATGTGTGTGCGTGCCTGAACAATGTAAATCAATTTTGTCACAATTTGTCTTCTTTTTAAATCAAAATCAAGATATGTCATGTGCCTTTAGACATCCTGAAATTGCAATTTCAGTAAACATTATGAAAAATGGAATGTGTAAGAGACAGGATGTGAATCTTAAAATATATGTGAACAACAAAAGATTTATTATATTTCAGTTGAAGGATTAAAAAAAAAAAAACATAACACATGCTGAATAATTTAATACACACACAGGAGTCTGACTATAATATGTTGAATTTCAGATTTCTTTCCTGCCTTTGTGTCTGTAATCTATTCAAGTTGAGGTGTCAAATGTGAATTAATAATTCTCCACTAAAAACCCAATTTACTGTGACATCAGTTTGCAATCAAACAGGCAATGCGGTTCTTCATTTACTTATGGCAGGAAGTTTTATTAAACAGCCGGCCTCTATTTGTCCTATGTGACAGAGCTAATAAAAGGATCATGAGGACAGGGGCTGATAGCCTGCAGGGCTCAGCCATGATTAGCTGCATTAAACACAAGAGTTGTAGAAGGTGCGTGACCAAAAAAGGAAAATGCCACTATGTCTCCAATTATGTTGGCCGCTTTGATGAATGCTAAAACCAAACACAGATTGTATCGGACATGGTTTTAATTCTTCACTGGGGATTCAACACCGTATACCATGAAGAGGTGAGCCTGTTACACTGCACGGATCATTTTGTGTCACCAATTAACGTCAAATGTTTTCTTGACCGAGACACACAAAAAGCCCAAATTAGATAAAGATAAAATGCAAACAGATCAGTGACTGATACAAACAGGAAAACTAATAAAAACTACAAAGAGTGAGATGTATTATCTATAATTAAAAAGGAGACTAAATCATTTACATTATGATAAATGACATTTAGAGAAAAACAGCCACACAATGACAGCCCTCCATTAAAACAGAGCAAAATCAAAGGCTTGGTAAAGGTCAAGGCACCTGCGTGAGCTCTTGTCTGAACACACATACGGTGCGTATTACTCCGGCAGGTCTTTGGCAGGTTATCACGGTGGTGTGAAAGGCTAATATGGGAGATAAACCTGTCTTAGAAACACTGTCAGTTACATCTCTCTGGAGGACAATCAAGAAATTATACAAAATGACCAAACACCAACACCTTAGTCAGCTATCAACCTTCATCCCTGTATGAAATCTGTCTGAATCACCAAAGAATGGTAATTACAGTAAATGTTGAGCGACAGAGGAGAGAGCAGAGAGTGTGTGAGGGATGATAAAGGAGACGAGAGCCAGATAGCGGCAGCAGAGCCAAAAGCTGCTCATTAAGCGAACCCCACCCCCAATTTGCACAACACTTACAATGCGCGCATGGTTCATACATTCCTATCTCATGCAGCATACTGCTGTTCAAATCACTTTGCTGCATTGATTGGCAGCATCCACATTTATTTCAAATTCAATGGTAGGAGATTTTTTTAATAACACTGTGTAATCTCTTCTTGATTTCCACATACTATCCCATATATATCTCACTATTCCAACCAACTCATTGTTTCCTTGCTTTTAAACATATCATCTTCTTCTATTTATTGCAAGCTCTTTAAGTTTCTGACTCACTGTTCCCGTTTCCTGTGTTTTTCTTTTCCGTTCAGGTCTACTATTATTTTCCGTCATTCGTTCTCCTTGGCGTCTCTGCATCGTCTTCTCTTCACCTCTCCCTGTGAGCGCACACACTACCAATCTAAGTCAATTACACAAATGGTTTTCATTCAGTCTTCATATTATACTGTCTCTGACTGCATTCATGATGGACTTAAAGTCATTACACTAAACTGTATGTGTGTGAGATTTTGCAATGCCTAAGCTAATTAAGTAGCGCCTTTGGCACTGCCAGTAACAATGACAGAGCAGGAAAACGCTGGAGAGATAAAGCTGAACATACGACGGATTATTTCAACGACTTCATATGCGGCTAACACAGGCAAACACACAATGCAGAAACACACAATAACATATTTTGGGGACAGCTGTGGCTTGGTTGGTGGAGCGTTCGTCTCTCAATCAGAATGTTGCAGGTTCGATTCCCCATCTCTGTCCACATCTCAAAGTTTCCTTGAGACAGACTCATCAAGGTGACATCATTTGGGAACTGTTGCTGGAGACCGTGGCACCTCAAATAGGCCAGCCTGCACTTTGTCCTGACCTGAAGCCCAAAGAAAATTTAACTCTGTAGCCAGAAAGTCAATGACCTGAAGGCCACCCTTCAAGAAGAGTGGGATGCCACGAGTCAGCAGACAATAAGCCGATTGTGAACAACATGAAACGGTATTATGAAGCTGTATTTGATGCTCAAGGGGTCATGACAAATTATCAAGACACTGACATTGTAGTTGTGTTATATTCTCCACTGTTGTTGGCTTTTGTTTAAATAAAGTGTTTGAGATGAAGAAGTCACATTGCATGCTTCTACTTTAATGCCCTGCTTTCATGATAATATATCATTGTAGCATGAACTTATTATATTTTCTACAGATTTCATTCAAGAGTCAAATATCCCAAACATTTTGAGAGTTCAACTACACGAGCCTCATTCTGGCTTCTGTAACTGAGGCCAAAAACAAGTCTAGAAATATACTGGCTCCACACTTTCACATGACATCAGGTGGTGTGTAGTGTGTATGAACATGTGTGTGCAGTCTTGATAAATCATCCTTCTATATTGGTAATAAACAATAAAACATACTTTCCCATGGAGAGTTGCATTTCATCCACCATGTGTGTCTCCATCCCGAGGGCCCCAGTCACAGGCTCTTACACACTGAGCCATAAATACAGCTACTACAGACCTTTTATCAAGCAGACTATAAACTCCATCTTCCCATCCTACTTTCACCTCCATTTCAGTTTTCTCATTGTCTCATTCTGTTTTTTCTTGCATTACCCAGATTTCTGTTGCCAGTCATTTCAATCTTCACTTTTTATTCTTTCCTCACCACCTCTCTAATGCACATGATTCTTCCTGGTATGGTGAGATTCAGCCCAGATGCTGAAAAACCACTGCCAGAAAAAATGTGACTCAATCGGAGCATTGCTGTGCATGCTGAGGAATGTTATTTCTCTCCAGGACTACATAAAGTATTTTATTTCCGACCGGACAGAATTTGAAACAATACAAAAAAAAAAAGCAAATACATTATCTCTCTGGACCACCAGTAAAAACTGTGTCCTGTGTATGTTGAGTAGTTTATGCCGCAGTCGTGCTTTCCAATTCTACGACATAAAATATTCCACTTTTGTTTTAGAAATAGATAACTCTGCAAAATACTAAAAATGCAGATCTGGTAATAGTTATCTTATCACACACAGCTCATATAACAAAGCGTGCTTAGCATAAATATATGCACGAGCTTTCTACAGGGTGGATTTTATGAAACTGTAAGTCATTATCTTAAAGTACATACTGAAAGGTTTTGCTGCAAGGGTCGCAACATTATGAAAGAGTTTTAGAAGTTCTATAATTGAAACTTTGAAAAATTCAACAGCTTCAACTAGCCTGTGAGGTGTCTTTTCACAAGCTACAGAAAAATCTTCTATGAAAAGCTACAGTACATGAGACTTGGCCTCGGAGTGAATAAAGCGACATCAGTAAGGGGCAGAAATAACTCAAGGCAGCAGAGTGAACGACACACACACGCAGGTTGAAAGGCGTGTGTGTGTTTTATGGGTAACATGTCAGACATGAACTAAGTCTGTGTGAGAAATGGGTCTCAGTGCAGTACTGGCTGAGGGAGAGTGACAACAAATTCACACACAAACTTGCAAGCTGAATAAATGAACACACGATCAGGATGTCAAGCGCGCGCACACACACACACACACACACACACACACACACACACACACACACAACCCCAGAGAAAAGCCCATATCTGAGAACCTAACCCTACTCATGCAAGTATGCATATAACAATCTTAATAAGTGCACAAAAATGTAGGAGCACATCACTGGTAATGAAAAATACGACCACACACACACACATACACACACACACACACACACTTTCTCATTTTCTGTATGTAGTTTACATGGTGTATTGGACCTTATGAATGAAAAAAAGAAAAAAAGAGGGAAAAAAAGAAAAAGAAAGGAAGAAAAAGAAAAAAAGACCGAGGCGCAGCTTCTACTGAAACAGTCACTTCAGGTATTTCTGTACGTCTGTTGTTGCACGTCAGGGATGATCGTCTCACAGTAGCGTGTCGGTGACGCAGGTCAGCTGCTCTGTGATGACATTGTTTGCTGAATATAAATCTTCTCAGGCATCTACTGTACTATTCTTATACATCACTTTAAACACAAGGCTACACTCAGCAAAACAAACACACAACATCACTGTTTTTCTTTATATTTCTCTCACTGTTCCTCTTGGGTGTATTAAGAACAGTAATGATGCAGGAGTACTGCTTCACCGTGTGTGTCAATGTGCATACATGTGTGTGTTTGTGCAACACTATTAGTGCTGCACAGAGAGGTGCTATTAGCATAAAGAATGGTTTTATGGCAGAAAACAACCCACGCCCACCCCCACTCCACTAAACAGGAGTAGATTTCAAACACACACAAACACAAACACAAAGTGTAATGGCCTATTTTGTTAAGCACACAGAACACTCAAAGTACACAATAATAAACTCCTCATTTGTTATGTACTAAAACCATTAAAGCAGGAGACCACATGAGGGGGAGACAGGAAGGAAGAATGGAAAGGGCTCCAAGTACAGGAAGAATAATGAGGAAAGAGTCAGCGGCCAAAGTTTGAGGACAGAAAGAAGAACAGAGGGAGAAATGACTAAGAGATGCATGGCCAGTTAAACCAAATGATAAAAATATTCAAGAGAGAAAAAGTGAATTGAGGAACCTCCTTGTACTGCAGATGTAGGGTTGTGGAGCATGCATTCACAGTGCCCCCTATTGGTTGTCTTAAAAACATCACCCTGATAATATTGGTGTGATCACAGTTTTGTTAAATCTGAATGCCGTCATGGTATTACACAAATGTACAGGGTATTATTTTTAAGACATTCCAATAAATAATATATACAGTGAGGTGTCTTTAAGTCTTTTTCTTTCTAACTGTAAGAGGATGATAAAATAAATTCAGATCTTCACATTTTATTTGAAAATAATTGTTTATCATTAAGTTATTTCCGTCAATGAGAATTTCACATTTTCAACAAACAACTCTTCTGCTGAGACTCTTTGCACAAGGAGAGACCCGCCCTCCACTTTGATCACCACTGCAATGGATGAATCAAGGTGCTCCAGCACAAAACGTTTCAGCTACACTCCTCTATCCTGATGCAAAGCACTTCAGACAGTAACAGTAAAATAAAGCAATGCAGAATATCACACCCTTTAAATCTTTCATGTAGAAATAAAATATCACAGGTATGAGTATGTGCTCTAACCTGCTGCTGAACCTTCATTTGATAATCACATCAGACAAGATTTTATAGTTAGGACTTCCCCACATCATGAATTAATACCTCTAGCTTATTTAAACTTGTGCTGAATTCAAACCTTTATCAGATGTGTTTATTCAGTGACTGCAGGCATGTTAATTAATCTTAAACTTGGATCTTCTGTGTTTTAGAACAGTTCGAGCAGTGTTCTTCAAACTAAAGATGTGTTAACTCTACTCAAATTTGGCTTGACTAAAACAAGCGTTGGTACACTTGCTGCATTAGTGCTGTCCAATTGTGGAAGTGAAAATGCACCAAACAATCAGGCTGAGGCTATAACGATGTTCCCAGTCCACTTCCAAATCAACTGTTGTGCAGTTCAATTGACATCAGGTTAATCTGAATGAAAACAAAGCCTAAAAAATAGGTAGAAACATAGAAAATTAAGGACTTCGGGCTCAGTGTAATGTAACTGATGTTCCTAACAGAGAAATTTCTGAAATTCCCACTGTAATAATCCAACATTCATTGTGTTGCATTTTTTCCAAAAGATACCATATATCACAGATTCAATGTCCAAAAAGATGTTCAGCTCGTTTTGTTTACATCTTTGGTCTGATGTTTTTAAAAAATTATACATATTTCTTTTTTTTAAACAGAAACATGCCAGTGCTTTAAAGTAACACTTTGTTTATTCAGACAAGAGAACCACAGCACAAGTGTCGACACTGCCAAAGCAAACTGACTGATTTTAGATGTATCTCTGCTTGAACACATGTGGTTACAACAAATGAGTCATTAAGCATCGATGTCATGTAGTATTTGGCTCAATATTGCTCATCTGCAGCGTTTATGTTTGTTATATGGGAACGCTTTAAGCTCATCATTACTCACACATTCAATTATAGTGATGGGACAAACACACTTGTATAAGAGTCACACGCTAATGGGCAAGAAAGGGGTAACAAAATGCAGGCCGACTCGTTTGTGCACAGTTTGCAGTTAAGATTCCAGTGAAGACAGCTGGTGTGTTTTAGGAGAATCAGACCTGTAGTTGTTCTGGGAATACACAAACAGAAGGATCTGATTACAGATGCTGGGAAAATCTCAGACATATGTTGGGGAAGAGCCAAGTGTAGGAAGGGATGCTCAAAACTCTAAACAGTTGTTTGTGTCTCTCAGTCTTGTACGTATTTGACTCTCTATAAAAGTAAACATGGATAATGTGTGTACATGTATGAAGCCAACCTTTGCGATGAGGCTGAGGAGGTCCTGGCAGGAAGTTGGCAGCGCTGTTTTCAATTCTTCCATCAGGTTAGGTCCTTCCTGCTGTAAATACAGCTCTAACATGGACGCCAGCTGAGACAGACCCGCTTTCTTCTGCTCTGACATTGAATGCAAGTCTACAGGAGAAAAACGTTGAAATCAAACATCTCTGTGACTGCACAATTTACATCTATAGCTACAGATTTTTGAAAACTACATAATCATCGTAAATCTGAGTTATTCGGATGATGCCAACGGATTAACTTCAAATGTGACTTTCAATGCCCTTGCAAATGTTGGTTTAAAAAAGTGAGGTAAAATGAGATAAAAATAATATAAAAAATAATAATAATAATATCTAAAATAATATGAGATAAAAACATAGAAAAGGCTCTTTCTGACAATGTGTGCATGGATTATCAATAAAGAAAATGGAATAAGTGGAGCTTAAAACATATTAAAGTGCACATTTTGCCAACTGAATATAGTGTAATCAAGACAAACTAAAATTATAAGAAAAAAAAAGAAGAAGAGTGTGACAGGTGTCACAGTTGCAGGGTTATAATTAAAGGCACATCCATCATTCTCAAACTTTTAACAGTGTTTTCTTTATTTCTTATGGACCCAAACAGCCATAAAATAACACAATCTATTAATGTGAAATTTGAGGTAATTTAACAACCAGAATTTACTATGTAGAGTTTCATTCTCAGTAGTTGAATTAGCAGAACTGCTTTACTGGCATACTAAAATAAAAATGTTCTCCATTTTATCTGGTTTGCTGATGAAGTAGCTTTAATGGCAGTGTGAGAGGGAGAGAGAGATTTTAACACACAGAATTTATTACATCACTACATTTTAGAAGATAGTGTGCATTCATAAATTACTGTATCAAATAAACCCCAAGAGGTGATTTATTGGTTAATTGATGAACAGTTTTTAGGACTATACATACTCCAGCAGGACTTACGTGATTCGTGCTCCTCTAAAGTGTAGAGCTCCTCACTGCTGCTCTGAGATGGACTCAACTACATGGAAGAAGAGAGGTGAGGCGTCAGCTTTCGAGTTTCACTAAACACTGCATATCTTTTCTGCATTGTTCTGTCTGAGGTAGATTGTTGGCGCGGAGTGGGGCAGTGTTCATGCACCAGATTTTCTGAGAGCATTTCCAGGGTTTCATAAGCTTTACACAGCATACCATCAGCATTTATGGCTTACAGAAATATTTAAACTACAAAAATACAAATGGTATTGTATCCTTTTTTTGTGTACATAAAATTAGGGTGAGATGAACATTGAGATTGTCCAGACACATACCAAGGCAAAGATGAGACTTGCAGCCAGACGGACCGAGTTGGTGGGAACTCTGGGCAACAGGCTCCGCAGACACTTACACTCTCTCTTGTGGCCAGGCCAGGCTTGTTTCTGCAGGAAAAGAGCATTTGACACACATTTCACTCATGTTTTCATCACCTTAAGACAATTACACAGATTGATATTAATTTCCTGAATCCAGACCCATTTGTCTTATAAACATTGTTGTCTGTCCCTAAAGCCTATGTTGACATCATAGTCTTCATTTAAGTTTGCTGGTTTGTCTGCCTGGAGGTAGCTACAGAACCGGCCAGCTGTATTTCCCTTAATGCATTCAAGACGGTCTTAAAACACTTTGGTAAAGAGATGTCTGTAATTGTTTCAATAGACATACAGTTGTTTTTCTGGATACATAAGCAAGCTTCCTTTGCAAAGTATAATAGTTCAAATTAAGTTTTTATGAATTTTGCATTTTTTTAACTGCCAGTCCAGAGCGGTAACATAGAATATATATCTCAGTATTATTTGTGCTAGTATAATAATCCTAAACAATAAACCATACAGAAGTAACTATAAGTGACACTTCAAACCAGTTGATTCCAGGCTGAAAACATTCAATCAGCTTTTATTGAAGCTTGGTAATTTAAAAGAAACAGCCGCAACTGTGCCAACACACATACACTACCTGGCAAGTGATGTTACAGTAGCGAGCCATCTTGCATTGGGAACATCTCAACAAGGTCTCGTGTCTAGACAGAAGACAGAGGGGGAATAAAATAAATGAAGAAGTTGTTAAGTCTGAACAGATTGTCAACTCAACTGCCACAAAGAGAGAAGTCTGTTCAAGGGAAGTGAGAAGATTCAAAGATTAGTCATCAAAAAGCCCTCTAGGCCACTGAAGAAAGAACAAACACTTCTCATGAAACCTTCATCTCAGTGAGCTGGAATGATACCAGGTCTTGAAATTTTTAAAACTTCCTCGGACTTTTGAAAATGTTTAAAATGAAAAACACTCAGCTGCTCTACATACAGCACTGTATGTATACAGTTGGTCTGCAGTGTAGCTAAATGCATCCTCAAACCCATCCAAGCAGGCCTCTGTCATTGCTTTGACCTTTTCCCGTGTAACAATCTCATTTTAACCTTTTCTATTTGTTGTGTTAAGCTGACTGTGTGTATCCATTATCTGATTTTATCTACCAGGCTATCTCCGGCTTGATTGTCATCTAAGGGCAATACATTAGGTTCAGTCTCCTCTCTGTCACAGCCCGTTAGTATCACAGCACCTGCATGCGTTTGAGCGACGGCGTGTGACAGCAGAGCATCCATATGTGGTCTTTGTGTGTGTTTTGTGTGTTTGCACGTTTCCTGCCTCCGAGGTCTGATGTGGTACTCTGAGCGATACTGCTGTCCTTTCCACTTTGTCTGTCAGTCTGATAACAAGCTGGCGCACAGCAGAACCATTCTGCCTCGTGCAGCCAATTACAGCCAGGAAAGAGTGCATCATAGAAAGACAGAAGCAC
>OMNM01023125.1:25421-35952 GCA_900302745.1 Parablennius parvicornis | reverse complement strand
TAAAAAAAAAAAAAAAAAAAAAAGCATGTTATGTCCACCGTTATCATTTGTATGTCCTTCCGAATGTAACCATGAGTATTTTATGGTTTAGACCGTTGCTCAGGTACTTACAGTGATGGTTACAAACTCGCTTCTCAAGTCCCCCACTGGCCTCATGTTTTTATAATACCAACCCATAAAAAGCCTACAACAATAAATAATTTTGCTTTAAAACTCCACTGGAGTCAGTAGCTACTACAACAGTTTCAATGCTTCTGAACCTCCAGCACATTAGAGTCAAACATAAAACCCATGAGTCAAAACCGGCCCGCAAGTGGTTCTAATAAGCCCTGCCAAACCCACAAGCAAATTATAATAATTTCAAATAATACTTTTTAGCGAACACAACATGGTGTTTGTAAAAACATGCATGGCACAACAGCTATAGGAGATGCTTTTTCAGGGGCGTTTCGCTGTATTTTACACCTTTAAAACTGCCTTAATGTTGAGATTTTCTTGAAATTTAATTTAATTACACTAAGCTTTGAATGATTTTCCTGCATCATTTCAGGGTCAAAATTTATTTGGAAATCAGCCTTGGCTAGATTTGGTAGAAAGCAACACTTGCTACATCTCGTATCTTATTTATTATCACTGTTGGTTTTTTTTGACATATTGTGAAACAGACATAGAAATTCAAATTTCACTTGTCTGCGTGTGAAGCCTCACCATTTCCACAGCTGATGGCAGTGACGAGCTGTAAAATGCAGGATCCTGTAAAGAAAGACAAGATAAAGACACAACAATCTAACATTAAAGCTCCAATGCAATGCAATGTAAGGCTTTGCTTTCCACTTGCTTTGTTCGGGTCTTCTGCTTACACACAATGCATTTTGAGGAGAAACACTGAATCTCAGCAAAAAAAAAATCATGTTTGTTTACAATGAAAACTCTACAGGGTACCTTTAATCTTCGGCGTCCCCGATGGCGCCAGAGGATAGAATTACAGAACATGGAGAATTCATATCCCCTGTTACCCAGAAGGCAATTATCCCCCATCCCACTGGCAGAACAATACAATCAATCACTGTAATTTCATTTGATCCTTTGGCTGCTGCCTGTTTATGCCAAGAGAGTAATAAGTTTAATCTTTATCATACGCTTATCGAAGGCATAACAAATAGAGAAGGGCTCTCAAAAAAAACCTTTGATGAAATGTTATTACACAGAATGAATCATAGAGATGGGTGAAGATTCGCCTTCCAATCGAGTTACTGCCGGGGCTTGCACGGTCCCCAAAAGCATTTCATACTCTAAATAAAGAGGACTGAAGAGGAAAGCATAACCAGGGCAGGAAGCTGAATGGAGAGCTCCACCTGACCCCCCCCTCCACCCCACTCCTTTTCTTTTCAGATCCACTCAATGGACTTCAAATTGGCCTCAAACGTACAGTTTAATTCTGCGACATAGTCTTATTATAGTTTATAAGATCATGAAACATCAGAGAATTAGGCCTACAAAAAGAACCTGGGGCAAGTCTATGAGTAAAAAATCAACTAAATAGTTTTACCAAATTGGTTTATCCACTCAAAGAAAAAAAGGTAATTTTTTTTTTTTTTTGTTTGTTTGTTGAGAGAATTAATGATTTTCACATAAAGCCCGTGGCTGCTTTGGACGGAAGGCTAAAAGGGAATTGCTAGTCTTTAGCACGAGCCGGAGAGCTCACGCTGTCTGGATATTCAAAGACCAGAATAAGATCCATTATTTAGTGTTAAACGAGGCTCTTGTTTTGATGCAGTACAAATCTAACTGCCGGCGGAGTTTGAACCATAATTAACTTGGGCTGCAAATTAGATGCACTGCTTGTTGTGTGCTAATTGCTGAGGATTTATTGAAGCAGGGGTGGGAGGGGAAGAGCAAAGGGAGAGAAGGGGGAGAGAGAGAGAGAGAGAGAGAGAGAGAAACGTAGTCGCTCCCAGACAAATATAATGCGATTAACATGCGTTTGCCATTGCAGGGCAAAATCCTGGTGACGAGCAAGATTGGCTTCTTTCCAAGCGACGCTGTGAGGCCTTGTCCGTGTGTAAGTCTGCAAATATTCCCTCATTGATAAGAGTATCGATGCTTCCAGTTTCTTTTTTTTTTCTTTTTCTTTTTTTTTTTTACTGCAGAAGACTCAGGCTCCGTTTTATACGAGTAAAAAAACGCATCGTTTAAGTTTCACGTTTAAACGCCAACGTCTTGGAAATGACGTCCATTTACATGGAAACACTGAAAACAATGTAGTAAGCATTGGTGTTGACGTCATTGGTTGTTATTAGAAAGAATAACGAACATCTCCAGAAAGGACAGTTCTGTTAAACATAATTTATAACACAAGGGGCAATTCAGTAGTAGCTACTCAGTGTACAATTACACTCAGGCATGCGTTCAGACAATGAAATAAACAGTCAATAAATGAATGATCAGTCTGTCAAGGAAACAATTAAACATGGGTCATAGGGAGATAAAACCAGATAAAGCACATAAGATGAAAGTCAAATGTTCTTCTGTTTCCGTGGCAACAAAGCTCAAGTGTTTTTTAAAAAGTTCTTTCAAAATGTTGCGTTTTGACATTTCTCCATTAACCTCCATGAAAACACTAAATGACCACCATTCTTTTGCATAGCAGGTCCCGAAACCCGTCGATTACTCCAGCCAGCTCTGGTAAGTTTGCATAAACGAATGATTCCTGAGTATAACCACGTGTCATTTGCTTACTCCGGCATATTGATCGTATCGGCTCCTCTCATCCTCACGTTCAGAACGATGGATCGCAGTGTAAGTGTAGTAGTTGTTCACGAATGGTTCAGGTTTGCAGGGCCGATGGAGAGAACCCAGGCTGAGGTGGAGCTCCAGGACCGAGGGAACAGCACCTACCTGGTTCGGCACAGGACTAAAGAATGCACCGAGTACGCCATCAGCATCAAGTAGGTTCAATCAATACTTTAGTTTTCATTCACCAGCATTTACCAACAATGTCTGTATAAACAAAACAAATTCTTTGGCAGCAGTCTTGTGGGCAAAAACACCTTTTTTTTTTTTTGTTTGTTTTTTGTGAGGCGAGAGACGAGTGGCAAACAATAATTCAAACAAATAAAAAGCCCACATGCAAATAACAGTTTATTACAGCAGTGATATGAGAAAACAAACTGCTCGTCAAAAGCTGAAGTGGATGGAGCGCAGCAGATTGAGACCACGCTGAGTCCCTCTCTCGCGTCGTTGAAAAAGCAAGAAGCTAGAGCGTCTGCAGAGTCACGAACAGCCTGCGACTGAAGAACAGGCTGAAGTCTGCCCGGTCCGATGACTCACAGTTTATACCGAAGTGCAGATGGTGCGGGATGGATCGCAGTTTAAAGGGTCAATTCACCCAGATAACAGTAACAAGAAGGATGTTTTCTTTTTTTCTTTTTCCCGCCTCGTATCAAGTTATGTGGGAAAGATTTTGGCTTTGATGTGGAGAGTTTTTAAATGCCGATGCTTTGTTGACTCATTTGTTTAGTTAGCTCAACTGCAGGTCAGAACATGTTTGTTTCTGGCAGAATTTGATTAATATAAATGCATTCAAAAGATTATGCACAAGATAAATATTTGTGTTTTTTAAATTGTCATGTTTTTCTCTTGAGTTTAAAACAAATCAGTTTTATTCTTTAAAAGACAAAAAAAAAATTACATTTAATCCTTTTTGAAAGGAATTCAAAATAAAAAATTCCCACGGAAAGTAAAAGTGAAAGCTACAAAGTATTGGAGTAATATTTTATTCAGTCAACCAGATACATAATGCATTAAAAAAAACTATGAACTCATTTTGTCATTGAGACAACATCCCAACTCGGTTTTAAGTTAAAACTTATTTTGACTAATACATTTCTACAATTAAAGCAACATAAACAACAAAAAAACAACAACCCAAAAACACTTATTTATCAAAACTGATTACAGTGTCTGGAACACAGTGAATTTTATTCTTGTCCTTCCTGAGCTCCATAAGCATAACTTTATAAACACTCGGGCTCCGTTTCAGTGTTTTTTTTCCAGCTATTTTTTTTACAAACCAATAGATGAGCCACCACTGGTTAAAAGTTAATTTGATGAGTTTCTATTCATCACATTTATCTCAGATTACGCCGAGCGGCGCATTGAAACGGACAGGAGGCCGAGCTGGAGGCTGCAGACATGCTGAAATTTTCATTGCGAGCCGTAAAGGATGGACAAGAATAAAAATGAACAGATTAGAAGGACGACGGGTGTTTAGAAATAAAGCTGGAGAGGCCGGGTTAGGAAGGTTTGGACATGTGCTGAGGAGAGATAGTGGATGTGTTGGACGATGATGAAGCCTCGGGGCCGTCAGGAGAGAAGAGGAATCTGAATGGAGTGAAAAATGACATGGAGACGGTTGCTGGAGGATTCAGGGGCGATGGAGGCTGATTAACTGCAAAAAAAACAAGAGGAGGTTTTATGGTCCATGACATAACCTTCAGCCGGACCCTCGAAAAATGTTTTTTTATTTTATCACTGGAGTGACTCTTAAATTATTCTATTAAATTATCCAAAGAGACTGAGGCGCTATTCCTGGAAGGAATTGTTTCTAAATTATTTCACAATCCTCAGAACTTTCTATAACCAACATTCAGTAGTTAAGATTTATTTTTCCTTATTTAAACGAAGGGGGAAGTTTATTTTCCATTTGTACATCTTACGTAAACATTGTTGCAGTTCATTTCAGTTTAAAAGTGCTTGACGCGGCTCGGGGAAAGGGATGAAATTGGATGGTCTATCTTGCCATCTTTTCTATTGTCTGTGTCTCCGACACATGTTCAAAAAGCGCCTGATAGCTTTGCATCATGCTATTTGATACTCCTTGGCTATCAGTCCTGGAGATGTCTTTCAGAAGGAGGCCGGCCGCGCACTTCAGTCGCAGATAAAACATACGTTGCTCAAGGCCCTCAGTAAATGACTGCTTTATCTGCGACTCCATATTCTTCTTTTCAAATACCAGCCTGTCCATCTAACTACTGAATATGTTTCAGGCTGCCTCAAAGCTTGCGCAAGCGCCGGCGAGTCCCACCGACCTGGGACGACAATTGAGGTTTCACTCTGAAATAGTGTTTGGATGTTGAGACTATTTCGCCGGTGACACACCATTCCAGCCCATTTGGTTTTTGTCAACTCACAACAGTTCTCCTCGTTCACAGCTTTGATGTGCCGGGGCAGTTTCCCCTCAGCGCTCCGATCCTAATTGCCTGTCTGGATGCTTAAGATCATTATCAGGATGACCATTTGAGATAATGGAGCTTAATGCGGCGAGCGCCTACTAATCAGCTGGAACTGTATGATGACAAACGCTACAAGTGGTCAGTTTGTGTGTGCGCACGGCCATGTTTGCGTGGCGCCTATAGGAGGGAAAGAACGACAAGAGTCATCTGTCTCCGTGTGTTACGCACTTTATAACTCAGCTCACACCGCTGATGTATTCCTGACTGTATATTCATAATGTATCAGTGCCTCCGCAGCGTGACCGTATTCCAGCCGTCCGTTGTGCACCACGCGTGGAGATTTACAACTCTGCTCTATCCGTGGCGTAACGCTCTCTCATCGCCATGTGAGAGCCGAGCTGTATAGGGCTGTGCTTAAAGCTGGCCTCCAGCGCACCTTCACTTCTGCCCATAGCATGTACGCACTGAATCACGCTCATACATTTTCAAGGTTAGCCCGCGTACTTTTTCCAAGTGCATCGCCTGGGCCATGATTCCCACCTGGCATATGATAATATAATCGCTTAATTATTTATCGCCTCATAATTCAAGCTCCACTATTGTGCGTCACCATGCAGTGATTTTCTTGTAGCAGTGTCTATTTTGCCTGTCGTGTCCTGTAGAAATACAGATTTTATTACCAAATATGCAAATAAAAAGTACATCTGCAGGTTCTGCTGCAATATTGTGTCAAAATATGTTTCAAAATACACAATTATTAGTAAAATCAAACCAATCTATTTAGATAAGTTGACCCTACAAAGACATGGAGGCCAACCTGTTGGCAAATATGACGAAAATATGAACAAATAACTCAATAAATGCCCATGGGAGTTTGTAGACAAATCGTAATAAAACTAAGTTTCTCCGAGAAAAGTCTTGTTTACTGTAAACTGCTTTAAAAGGTGAATGCACTGCCTTTTGTAAGCAATATTCAACTTAAACAGAGTTTGTATAGATTTAATTGGTGTAGAACAGGGGGTGTCAAAGCAAATTGTAAAAATTTCAAAGAAAACAGATTTTTTTTTTTTTCAAACAAATTTCTTAAGAGTAGCAGACACAACACAATACTGACACTTGAGCTGAGATATTGTGATACTGCCATTAAAGCTTGATACCTCACTGCTTTCACACTAAAGCCATGCTGTCAGGTTGAGTTTGTAAAAATATGCATAATGCGACAGCTGTAGGTGAAGGGTTTTAGGCATTTCATTATATTTCACACCACAAGCTTTCATTAAAATTGGCTATATGTTGAGATTATAGACATTTTCTGTAGTAATTATTGTGAAAATATAGACATTTGTATCACTAATACTCTGCACCACAAGAAAGAAAAACGTTAAAGTTTAAATTTAAAGGTTACTATGGCACCATTTAACCGGTCCGAACAACTCGAGGTGAAATTGTACGGTATGTGACCCCTGAATTAAAATGTGGACACATTCTAAAAGACCAGAAGACACTGATTCATTTCAGGGAAAATTGAAATGCCGTCAGAGTTTTGCTTGAATACAGAATGAATTAAAAGTATAAAGCGAAGAAGGGACTCTTCAGCCATTATTATTAAATGTTCCCTGTGAATCGGCTCGGATTTCACAGCAGGGGGAAAACCTGAAGGTTTCGTGTCGAACAAAGTTGCTTGGCTCAGCATGGCAACTGTCAGCTCCGACAGGCCTGCGTGATGGTTCACCACAGAGACCAAATTGATGTGGAAGCATGTATAGTTGATTAGCAGCCCATGTCTTATTCATCCTCCACAGGTTCAATGATAAAGTCAAGCACATTAAGATTCTGACCAAGGATGGAGGCTTTTACATCGCTGAGACTCGGCTCTTCAAGACCGTGCTGGTAAAGGCTTTAACTTAATATGGATTTTTTTTTTTCTTCTTCAAACCGCTGCAGGATTGATGACTATAATCGTTGTGACATTACACAACTTTGCACCGTACTTTGAATTGACTGCAGTTTTCATGCATGTAAAAATGTCAGTTTTCTTTTGTGTTTTCATGCCATAAGCAACTGCTTGTTCTTTTGTGTTCTACCTGCTTAGTTGTCCCACTTTCATGAAATTATACTGCGTTCTTTTTCCTTGCTGTAGGAAAATTTCTTCAATGCCATATTCCCTTCTGTTATTGTATACAAGAAAGCACATCTCTGCATTCACCGCTGTGTGGCCGTTCACCAATGTTAAATGCATGTTTTCCTCCCGTGTGCTTGTTTCAAACAGGACTTGGTGGAGTACTACAAGCAGCACTCTCTGAAGGAGGGCTTCAGCAGTCTTGACACCACTCTGCAGGTCCCCTATAGGGAACTGTCCAATGGAAACATGCCCAGGGCCATTACCAATGTTGGCAGTGGTGAGTGTTCCTTCCCTGACTCTATCTGTCTGACAGGTGGAAACGCTACAAGTTCAGGTTGGATCTTGATCCGGTTGCTGTTGAAAGACGTTTTGAGCATTTGTTTTGACCGATTTAGAGGACCACACGGTTGTGCTTTTGCTACGTCGGACTGAGTCAGATAAAATAAGAGGATAGTTACCCCAGCTTGTGAAGCCTGTCTATATGACAGAAACATTCAGGAGTCTGTAGTTTCCCCATGTTAGCACACAAGCAGCAATATAAACAAGCACAAGCCAGAAAACCATTTATTGGAATCTCAGCTTCTGCACAGCGTTTTGTAGAACAAGCAAGCCCCTGCACTATTCATCCTCACCATGAGGAACTATAGAGAACTGTCCCAGCCTCCGTTGCAAAATCACGCTGACAGAGCATTTGCTTAGTTATCAGATACTCGAGTCAAAACTGTGCTTCAGTACCCGGGGCAGTCCTGTCTTTGACGTCTGAGACATGCTGGAAATATTTAGCACAGCATAATGAGCTAACACGAATCCCTGTGGAAAAGCTCGGGCGAGAAGGCAGCAGCACTTCTCCTTGGGAGGCATGCCTGTTCAGTTTGACTTCATCATCTTGATGCAATGATACATTTACATCAATATTAGGTTTGAGTCTCATGTCCCCTCTCTCTTTATTACATCTGGATTATTTGGTGTCAGATACAATAGTGCTTACTGCATATTAGCAACATATCAAACCTTAATCAAAACAATTGTATTTAAAGATGAACATGCATTTAACTGGACAGAAACTAAACTAATCAGCCTTTATTGAGCCCCTTGGGGAAATTGGATTTTCCACATGTACCCATCCTATTTCTTGGATGTTGTGGGCAGCTGCATTAGGGCACTGCAGGTAGCTGATGGGGGTCAAGGGTCATGCTCAGGGACCCACAGTGGTGACCTGTTAGTGGGATTTGAACTTGCAAACTCCCAATCTGAATAAGCCAATGGATGTAGCTGGTGTGTGATGTGAAGTATCCATCCAACGGGAGCAATTTGGGGTTCAGTGCCTTGCTCAAGGACACTTCAGCATGTCAACAAGGCGAGAAGGGGAATCGAGCCTGCAATCTTCTAACTCTACCAACTGAGCTGCGGCCGTCTCAGACATGATACCAAAATGATAGAATTGCACGGCACTGACTTTCTGTGTGATTGTGTTGTGTGAGGCATGACGCAAACAGGATTCATCTTTTCAAAAATTCATGTGAAGTCACATGCGAGAAAAATCCTCCTCCAATCTGAATGAAGCATTGTTTATGAGAGGGAACATGCCAGCATCATTGAACCCCACCTGTCTTATTGACAGGCATAAATTAATGCATCGTCGTACAGGAGTTCAGGAAGTCCAGCCACTGTGTCGTTACGAGTCAGATGCTCAGTCACTCAGAGGAAGCGTTCGAAGTATAAAAGTAAAAGGGGAGGGGGGCTTGAGGAAGGAGGAGATTAGAGAAAGTAGCGAGGAGGGAATGGAGTATGCCAGAGAGAGAGAAAATGTGGATGGAATGAAATGGACAGACAAGGAAGCGAAGGGGAGAGACGGTAAGCAGGGGAAGCAGGAGAGCGAGCGCAGTGAGCGACTGGAGGTGAGAAAAAGAATAGAATGAGATAGATGGCATTAGCATGCAGCGTGCAACTGGGTATGCAGCTGAGCAGAGCGATAATATTACCACACGCTGGTAATAAGTGTTTATTTTACCCATATTGTGACAGCGTAGATAGGAGAGTAGATAAACCAAGAAGCCTGTCCGTCTCCCCATGATCTGACCTAGTCATATTCACACTATTTTATTTATCCTGCTTGACAAAAAAAATATGCATAAATGTCCCTATTTTCATGCTGCACCATGATGCGAATGACTATTTTAAAGAGACGACGCAGGACAAAGGTTCGGAGTGAGAAAAGGGGCAGAGAGAGCGAAAAACAAACACAAGAGTGAGAAAGACAGTGAGTGAGAGAAATATAAAGGAGCCTCGGCAGCTCACTCGGCTTGCCAGCGAGGTCCCAGTTAGGCCCCAGTGCCCCCAGGCAAGCACCAGGAGCCCGCTACTCCAAACGTCACACTCCGCACTCTGCTCGGCTCTGAGATGGCTTCACAATTTTCCTGACAGGACATGACATTTCACTTGGGCTGGCTGCAGAGGAAGCCGTGTGACAGCCGCCCGCTGACACACACCTGGGGGATACCCCTGGTCCGACCGAGGGACCGCCACCGTTTCCACAAAAAACTGGGAAAAGTTTGCAGAAATGATCTGATCTAAAAGAGCAGGAAGCAGCTGGAGGTAAACTGTCTCAACTTAAAGGGAGGCGTCCGTGTAAACAACCGCGGCTGCCGCATAGGCAGCGGTGGCAAGCCGACGCACGGTGGAACAAAGTCAAAGTTAGCCCTTTGAGTCTGCTCAGATGTAAAATTCTGCTACATCCTTGTCCCTCTGCCTTCTTTGGCAGCGTCGGTCTCGCAGCGCATCAGGCTTCAAAGCGTCTCTGCGAGAGGTGTGTTTTTGTGTATCGCTGCCATTCACCGTGTTGCCTTCCCTGAGAAAAAGCCTTGACAGACCTGCCATTGAGTCAATGCATTCTGGGATGGATTATTATTGCCTTAAGTCGTCCACCCCCATAGACAGACTTAGTGTGGGCACTGCGTTTCTCCGTCTGGTAAACAGCCTCGGTGGAAAGACAGATGTCACACCAAAACAAAAAGAGGAAAACACCAAAAAGAAATGGTTTCAATCTCACAAACAGACACCTCATTGCAAAGAAAATGGAATGCAAGGCTGCACAAACAACCACACCAAGAAGAAACATTGAAATACCATATAAAAAAAAAAAAAACCCCAAAGCTGAGCAGCGAGCCCTCACGGT
>OMNM01023125.1:5874-18333 GCA_900302745.1 Parablennius parvicornis | reverse complement strand
AGGACTTTTTTTTTCCTTTTTTTTTTTTTTTTTTTTTTTTTTTTGTAATTTGTGGAAAGATTCCACATCTGGGTACAAGTAGGTAATATTGTGGATGTTCGTTGTGTTATTGTGGAAGAAATACATCTTTTATAAATCCATGTCTTTTAAAACTTATTGTCGTTCTACTATCATTTCTATAAACCAGAGTTTATGTGAATATTTACCTGAACTTTAATTGTAGCTTGATTATCACCTGATAACTGCACTGCAAAAAAGGGCATATAAGGTATAGACACTAAATTCGAAAAGAAAATTACCTAAAACTAGTGAACCCATCTATGTGTCGATGCAGCAAGTAAATTCAACTTGAAAAGAAATCTTGAAATATGTTTTTTAAATCTGGATTGAAGATCATACCGTAAAATAAACAAACAAAAATAAGTAAATAACTTTTAAAACAAGCCAAATTATCTATCATGTCTAAAAATAACATTTTAAATCTTAAAGTTACAAATAATTAGCATTGCGTCTTTATCCTGCAAAGTAATATCTTAACATAGACTGAAACTCCGTTATCACTTTGTAGGATTATAAGATTGATGAGAGGTTACAACCTATCATCATTGATTGAAAATGCACAAAAAGATTTGCCTTTGAAAGGCAACATTTTGAAAACAATGTCCATTTACATGGAAATGGCAGAAACCATGACAACGATGTAGTTTTTATGTTGGGCCTCTTGTGGGTGCTGTTGTTCATTTTTGTGATGAAAGTATACACACATGCAGCAAACAAAAATTTGCTATAAACATTAACAGCAGAAGTCCACGGACACTCTAGTGGACAGACCACCAAGTTAGATTGTTATTACGGTGACTGTCAAAATAAAAGTACCAAGTCCAGGAGAATATGGACTGGGAGTCATGACACTACAGAGATAAACATTTTTCTTGTCCATTTACTGAGCGTGGGCAGTAGCAGCGTTTTCGCCGTCAACACTGAGGCGGAGCCTGAGCGATTCCAGAAAATTTGCAATTTACATGACAACGATATGTTTTCTAAAAGTCCCGCCTTGGGAGCCACTTTTAAAAAGTTGCGTTTTGCTTAATTTGTTCATTTATCTGTTTCTAACTTCTGATAAGCGCATCTAAAAAAACACAACCGTTCCTCAAACGGTGGTGAAGTGGTTAGCTCTGGAGTTAATCGCTTTTCAATACGGTGTTGTAAATGGTGCTAGAGGAAATTTAATGTCCAGTCTTTTTTTTTTTTCTTTCTTTTTTTTCTTTCTTGCTTTGTTTCAGGCATATGGAGTCATCAAAGAGAAATTTATGCACAAAAGGAATAACAAAGCCACAATAAGTTTGAAGGATTTTGTAATCCGAGCTATAGGTCTATACCTCTGTGTGAGCCCCTTCATCTTTTCATCAAGCGCTGCGGAAACCAGAGAGCCCTTTTACATTCCACAGATTTTGTGTTTACCTCACCTCTTTCTGGTTTCAGAATGAATGATTCAAGGGTGATGTAACCGGCGCTCACCGTCGAGCAAGGTAGCACAAGGGCGTTAAGTGATGCTGTTTTCCTTCAAATGTTCGCACCCCGCCAAACGTGTGTGTGACATCAATATTTAATAAAAGCTCACTCTTTGTATTGTACTTTTGAAATTTGATAAGCTATTTTCCCCTCTTCAGACAAATGTTACACTGCCGGAACAGAGGCAATGTGGTTGCATCACAAATCAGCGCCGTGTCTGACACGCTGGCGGAGGTGCAGTGGAGAACCGGCGGCGCTCGGATAGCGGCTAAATAAACAAACCAAGAGAGGACAGACCAGGTCAATCCACTGAAAAATCCTCATTTTCTCTCTGAAATTGCCATAACGTCATAAAGAAAAGGGTCTTTCAGTAAAATTGCATTGTCGAAGAACTATTTTTTTTTTTACAATACAATATAAATTATTTTTAAAAATTCGAGACTAATGCAGAAAATAACACTGCTGCCAACTGTGATCGGCCTGCAGGCGCTGTGTGCAGATTATCTGGTTTCCTTTGATCCTTTGATCCAAACGGCTGATCGAATTTCAATTATTTTGGTTTGTGAAAATATAAACCATGCCATACGCCAGGCTTTTATTCGTTTTGGTTAATAATGTCAGAGATCGGGAGTGTCGAACACATTTGAGTTCAGGGGCAACATAAAGTTCAATTTCATTTTAAAGAGGACCAGAATGGTAAAATAGTGTCATGATAACCTTTGAATTTACAATAAAGTTTTTCATTGTTGTGGTGCATACACAAGGAAATGAAAAAGTCTTTATTGTCACAAAAATCAAACGTGTGTGTGTGTGTGTGTGTTTGTGTGTGTTACATACCCTCCCTCTTGCTGGTCTCGCTCTCCTTCTCATTTTGTCTGCCTCCTTCCCAACAGGTGTAGCTGCTCAGTAATTAGAGAACCTATGAAGACGAGGAGGAACGCAGCTCTGTGCCCTCATTCTGCCTGTGCAGCAGTAGCAATACCTGAAGCTGAAGCTTAGATCGTGGTTGTGTCTGACCTCATGTATCTCCTCCGTTATCTCCTCCTTTGTGTTTCTAGTGGGTCCAGTAGTTCAGTTTTCACAGCTTTACTCCCTTTACTTACACGTTAGTAGGGGAGAACCCTGTGTTTGCTGGACAGTGGTGCCTGGCTCCCCTTCCTTCTTTATGTCTGGACCACCAAGGATTCATTTAGGGGCTTTTCACACAACTACGCTTTCAAGTGAAAATGCAGAACTTTTGTCGCAATTTGGGGGTCCATTTACCTGACAGATGGTGCTTGGAGCCACTGAAAACTGAACTTTGTGTCGCCACAGGCTCGCCACTAATGAGGGTACCAATCATACCTTAATCATGTTTAGCATGTAGCATTGCTGATGTGTGAGCAACGAAACTCTTGAGATACTGGTATCGCTGTGTTTTGTGCAGCTCATACAGGCGCTCATAAATCAAACGACATTATGAAAAGCAACAGACTCTGGTCAGATGAGCAGCACGTTTCAGTCGTGACGCATCCCGAAATATGTTTTTACAAGACATGAAAAGTTTGAGCTGTTTAACAACATTTCACTGGTGAACAGTTGGTTGCTTAATTCTTCAAACAAATGCAAGTTACGAGTTCTGGGTTTATGGCTGAAGATATTACAGTGAGCAGGCTAAGATTAGCTGCTGTGTACACAGGAGGTGCTGTACGTCTGAGTCACGTCAGGAAGTGACGGCTGCAGTAATGTGCAAACGTTCAAGAGACAAAATTTCCTAGCATCGAGACAAACCATTTTGTGCTAAATTTCCGACGTCGCTGTCTTATGCAACAAGTTCTACAATTATTTCATCATAAGACAAATTTAACGCAGCAAGTTCACATTTATTGTGCCGATTGCCTTGTTTATTCTTGGTTTGTTGTACTTTCATGCAGAAATATGGAAGTGAAGTGTTTTTACTAGAGTGTTTATTTACTTCACGCACTTATTAATTCTTTACAGTTCAGACATAATGCCCTGTCATATATTAAAGTGCTTTTTCCGACCTGGCACCCTCACAGTGTCGGTATTCTCTGTAATGTAAACACTTCCTCAGGCTCCCCCACCCTCCGCTCTGCAGCCTCTCTAATGACCAAGCCGGGCCGAGGGAGGGCTCTGCTGCACTAACCGTAACCCCACGTCACAAAGAGGCAGAAAGAATGGCCTCCACTAATACTCTTCTCTCCTTAATCTGCCTGTTCCTGTCTTAGTCAGAGATGAAAGGCGACGACAGAGGAGTTGGACAACAGCCAGAGAGAGAGAGAGAGAGAGAAATGGATGTACAAGGTTGCACAGAGTAGATAAAGTGAACGGGGAGAGAGGATGACGAGGCGAGTGGAGGTATGTTTGTGCATCCAAGGCAGGGACGAAAGGCAGACGGAGAGGGAGGAAAAAAAAATAAAATAAAGAGGCCCTGCATCATCTTTATCTGTCTTGAATGATCTCCTTAACCCCAGTCTTTGCCAGTCAGCCCCTGTGGATCTCTATATGGGGTTAAACAGGGATTTAACAAAAGCTCGAGCTGCCCTCAAATACGGTGAGCTCTCAGTTTCCCCTCAAAAGGGCTCAACTCTCCGGAAGACTTTATCTGTGAGATTTACATTCAACTGCTGACTTGTGACCATCAACCCTTCTTACAAAATCATAATTCCGCTTCAGCTATAGACTTTTTGTGTATTCAGACAAGATGTATAAAAAGCTTGCGTGCAAGAGAAAAGAGGACGGTAGGAAATATATATCCTGGGCTATTACAAAAGCAACAAAGGCTGCTGACATTTACTTTGATATAATACCACAGAATCAGATGTTTAATGTACAACCGCACAAATAAAAGGAAGAACTTTTGCTGACAGTGATTATCCATCTATCCGTCTTCTGAGCCACGGAGGGTTGCAGAGGTTTGTGTCCAGTCCCAGGTTACACACTGGACACTCTCACAATGAAACCGATGTGCAGTTTAGGGACAACAACTAGTCTCAGGTTCTGTTTACATAACGTTTGAAAACTCAGTTTTTTTACGTTAAAGCGCAAGAAAGGTTTCACGTTTGCATGGCAACTTTCTAAAAAATGATGTATTATGTAGTTTTCTTGTTGGGCCACCAGTGGGTGCTGTTGTTTGTTTTTGTGATGAGACACGCAAACAGGGAACGATATGCTGTAAACTAAAAAAATGGGAGTACGCCGACATTTCTATGGACAATCAACTTGGATTATTATAATGATGACTGTCAAAATAAAACTGAAACACTTTTCAGAAACCTGAACAATTTTACACAGTGCTGTGAATGCAAAAACATCCTTGGAGAGAAGAGAGAGTTATTGTTTTATTTGTCTTAATAACCTTAGAAAGTCAGACAGGTTCAATCATATTTCAACCTTTGCTTTACCAAACAACACTTACATTACAGCAGGAAACATTAGAAATATAAACAATTGTACAGAGTTTTTGATAATCATGATGGAATTATTGTAAATGGGAAGTTCAGGTTAAAGATATGGAGTCTTGAAGTCTTTTAATTTGAAGTATCTTGTACATTTTTATATATAGTTTGAAACTGATACACATTTAGTTTTCAACTAATGCCAGTTTAACTCCAAAGTTACATTTTAAAATGTGATTTCTTCTCTAAAATTAAAGGGAAACAAAAATACGACAGGAAATATTCTTCTGCTGATGTACTTCAGGTTTAATCTCTGTTGCCCCTCCAGAGTAAAAGTCCCCACACTACTGACACTCTGAAACCTGAGGGTCTACTTGTTGTGGTGGAAAGAAAGCCAGATGGAAGGAGTAACCTTTTTTGAACATTTTCTGGAATTATCTGTGTTGATGAGGGAAATGCTGTGATCATCAGGTCTGAATAAGGGGTATGAGAGGATGACAAGAGTTAGAAAGATAAATGAGAGGATAGAAAGATGCAAAAACTTGATTATTAGAGGATAGGATAGCAGCATGATGAGAAAATAATACAAAAAAAGTACAAAAAATCATACTGAAGTGACAGGATAACTCATCCGGGGGCGGGAAAATGGGATAATTTACTCTATTTTGTACCAGAAGGTTTTAATTAAAATTGGCTTTATGTTGAGATTGTAGTAATTTTTTGGTAGTGATTGTTTGGTTTTTGTGAAAATATTGACATTTTCATCATGTATACTCCACAACAATGAAAAACTTACAAGTTTATATTCAAAGTTTATCATGGTACTATTTTACCAGTCCAGCCCATTCAAGGTGCATTTGGGCCTGGATTAAAATGTGTTTGACCTCCCTGGATTAAAATGTAATAGGTGTAACCTCGTCTTATTAATATAAAGGCAATCAGAAAATGCTTTTGGAGGAGTGGTATGAATCTATGCGATCTGAGGCATTTAGAAGAAAAAAAAGAAATGAAGGAAGTAAAAACACACTCACCATTGGCACTGTCAGCCCGGATGGTGCTGTTAAGTCTCCATGAGGACTTTGTCAGTGCTACCCAGCAATTAAGATCTCACAGATCAAAGCTCTCTAAATGAGCTCATCCTTAGAGAACTACTGCTTTCTCCTCCTCCTGTCTATCGCTCTCTCTCTCTCTCTCTCTCTTTCGTTCCTTCCTCCCTCGCTCCCTCACCCCAGTTACTTCCTCTTGACTCATGGCTCCGTGTGCTGACTGCGCTTTGATGCTTGACAGCAGTGGGTCTTCTAAATGTAAAATGGTGAATAAATGTGCATTAATGGGTAACACTTTCATATCCCTAATGCCAATTTGCACAGACTCCGGGAGCGTGTTTTCAAAGGTCTTAAGACGTAATTGGCGATCAGGAATCATTCGCCACTCAATCTGATGCCCACACGTGGCGCAGCCGAGCGCCGAACACAAACTTATGGAGATCCTATCAGCAAGTGGGAGCCTTTTAGCACGGCGCTCGATTGCGAGCGATATTAATACATCTCGGCCCGCGTCGGAGCTCATGATGCAACAAGCCCCCTCTGAGGGCGGCGAGCTGGAACCGGCGCGAAAGCGAGCGACAGCTTTTGAGGTCAATAGTTGTTCAAAGGAGCGTGACGCTGCTCGCTGCTTAGCGGGTTGGTCATTATAATAGGGAAAGCGGAGCATCTGCCTGCGACTCCCGGGGACAGGTTTAACGAGGTGGCGCTGCTTGTCATGGCGGCAGCTTTGGCAGCGGCCTGCCTGTCTCTCGCCTCGCTCGCCTTCCTCCAGGTCTGCGTGTTTACAGCTGCCTCCTTCCATCAGGGAGCCATTGTTTCATGGCAGCCTTTTGTGATGGAGGCTTCGGTTGTCCCGTTTTATTTCTCCCTACTGTAACTTAATTCCCTTTGTTTTTTTGTTTTTTATTTTTGTCTCCACACTGTGTCTCGCTCTTACTCCCATCAGTCTGTCACGCTTACTGTCTCTTCTTTCTCAAAGTTGTAGCTTTGTACCTGTTATTTTCTTTGGGATTTTGTGCCCGCAGCCACCTGTGCCTTTCTTTACTCCTGTCCGCAGATTAACTGGCGGCACAGTCAACGCCGCTTTGTAACAAATATGGAAATTGTTTTTGTTAGAATAGTCAACCTTGATTTTAACTGGCAGCGATTTCAGGCCCCCGGTTACACGAGAACCTTTCAAGGGAAAACTCAAAAGTTTCACATTTACACAGCTATCTTCTAAAAACAATGTCCGCTGACACGGAAAAGGCAAAAACACTGGAAATGATGTAGTTATTATGTTGGCGCTGGTGTTTCTTTTTGTATTGAAACCACACTCACAAGTGCAGAGAATAATACTCATGAAATAATATAAACATTAACAATGATGAGCACACGGCATTTGTGTGGACAGACAAGGAAGTTGGATTGATATCATGGGTGACTATAAAACAACCAAGTCCCCGCAGAATAATGACGAGGAGTCGTGACACTACTGAGCACGTGCAAAAGATCCATTTACTCCAGTCTTGGTGCGCATGACGAATGGCAGCGTTTCTGCAAAAAAGAGACGGGCACCGATTGTTTTCAGAAAGTGTTGATTTCGTCAGTTTCCACGGCAACAGAGTCCGAGCAGTTTTGAAAAAGTACCACCTTGGGAGCCGTTTCACAAAAGTTGTGCTTTCATTAGCTCTGATCGCTGTTGTTGTGTAAACACACCCACCCAAAAAAATGCAATGAAAATGTTGCGTTTTTACTTGAAATCCCTCTCAATTAGTGTTTGTGCAGTTCAAATGATTTACCAAAACTGAGGGAATATAGAGGTCGTCAGTTTATCCCTTTGAAAAAGTGGCTTTGTGTGGATTATCCCGATGAACCAGGCATCACTTCAAGAAAATACAATTTTCTATTTGATCTTGGGGAGGAAAAAAAAAGAAAGGGGGTAAATCAGGCTGCACTTATTATCGTCCTTCCTCGCTTTGATGAGTGTCAGCTCTTCACAAAAGAAGAAATCGTATCACATTTCTCCATCGTCCAATCAGCACATCCCGCCAGCTGTGCCGTTACCGTTTCTTTCCTCACATCCAGTGTGTGCTGCAGGTGTCACACGTCGTGTCAGAGTGGAGGTACAGATCTCACCAGATGTGTAAGGCAATAGGTCGTCTATGAGTAATAATGATTTTTAAGAACATAATAAGCTCCTAATCAGCAGTGTGGGCTTCTCACAGCTTAAAACAACCTTTGTTTTCATTTTATCAGCTTTTTTTCACTGCAGCTCGCAATTGAATTCCGAACAGGTGATAATCTTTTCACACGTTCAGCAGGTATGTTATTTTGGATTTTCCAATCAGAGGTGCTTATGATGAAACTCGCGGACCAATGGGGGGAAAAAAAAAAGAATTAAAAATAGGACATAAACCCCCTCGCAGCACAATGAGAAAATGAGCCATTTCTTCTAACCACTGGGACAAACTGTGAATGGTATCTTTTATTTATGGACAGTGTCGGTGTGATACATAAATAATTTCTCCTGCACGGTGTGTCGGGACGAGGACGGTCCATGGTGCCAATCCCAGCCACGGCTGATTTCCAATCTAGGTGTGGCACTGGAGGCCGGGAGCGCTGGCTTTGGCACCGGAAAGAAAGAAGAGTTGTGACCGTGTGTGACACTGGATAGGATTACCATCTGCTGCCGAAGAGCGGATTGCCACCCTAGATTGTATTGAAATGAGGGGAACATCAGATTGGTTTGCGGTCGTGACAAGCAAGCAGAATAAAGTTTGTGAAGCTTTCGAATATAAATTTGTCCGGCTTAACCCTTCATCCAGCACACGGTTACCTCTTCCCTGGAATACTCAGGATAGGTTAAAGACAACTACTGAGCGCATGAATAAAAATAATTATGTTGGAATGGAGGATTGGTGTTGTTACTTTTCTGCTTTATATGATATATATGATTATGGAAAATTATTTCATGCTTTAAGAGCTTTGACCCTGAATACATGCAAGTGAGTGCAATCGATTTGTTGAGGAAATCACGTGACCTCCAGGATGATAGGTGGCCCTATGCACACTTTCAGCTTCGCAGTATTTAATATTTACAAATGACTTACAATGTCCCAGTATAAACGCAAACATTTGTCCTAGAAGATGTTTACAAGATGTTTTTTTTTTTTTTTGTGTGCAATTCTGTGATTGAGTTCGATAATATTTTCAAAATATACACATCTATCAAATTATTTTTTGGCATTCTTAATTTATCTGACTTGTCTTGAAGTTGGTTTGGAAGATGTGGCTTCTGGTGTATGACGCAAACTTCAACATGACACTGAGTATGTTGGAAAGTTAAATGAGGATCTCTAATCACACTGGTTAGCAGGTTGAAAGACTCAAGAGAAACGTGAACATTTCGGATATTGTCACATTTTATTTCTTGATCAGCGATTTATAAATGTTGCATAAATGTGGATGATTGTGAACATTGTGTCATTGTGTCACATTTTTTACACATCCAGGTTAAAATTTGTTGAGGAGCACTATGACATTTTAAGTAAAAACAAATTGTTTCAGCGTGTTTGTTTCGGAAAAGTTTCATGTTTAAACGGCAATGGCAGAAACGCTACATCAATGTAGTTATTAAGTGAAGCCACCAGGTGGCCCTGTTTGTTGTTTTTGTAATTAAAACTCTACTGAGCATGTGCAGTGGCATGAGCGGTTTCAACCTTGGAAGCTATTTTCAAAAAGTTAAATTTTCAGTGGCTCCATTGCCACCCAAAACGCAACTCAAGTTTTGCGTTTTCACTGTAAACAGGCCGTGAAGAAACGGTTTCCAGTTATCTCAGTGAGAGTCATGAAGGAGTTAAGTTGCAGAGATCAACCCAAAAGTTACGGTGCTCATTATTTGAAAATCCACTTTGTTGAAGCCCCCCAAAAAAAAAGAAAAAAAAAAAGGTGAGAAAGTCATACTCGCTTGCAATGCAAGGGCAGTTTCAAAGGAAATGGGTATCATCACACCGAACATTCACATTTATCCCTGAACTAATGGACGTGAACAGACTACAAACATCACCTTCTCTTTTAGTCGGTTGCACTGGCAGAGTAGTTGGGAGGAAGGTATTTCAATTATGTTCCAGCTTAACTTCCTCTTTGTTCTATTGATTCTGTGGTGTGCTTTGGTTCCGTTTGCCGAGCATGCCCACCGCCCACCAGCTGTCCTTGTAATGTCAGGGATGTGAAGGGGAGTTTGATAAAGCCACACATGGCATTCTGCTCCAGCCTCTCCATTAGTGCTCAATGTGTTGTAACATAAATGGAGTCGATACGCAGAAAAAGAATTGATTAGACTCGAGAGGACGGAAAGTCCGGATGCTGGTGACTCGGTGTCGATGGGTACAGTTGTGTAAAGGTTCTGCACGCGAGTGTGAGCTTCAAGCATTTTTAATGTGTTTTTATTCGGCTGAACGTCAATGTTCAATGAAGTATGTTTCGCATTCAGACCAAGAAAGTCTCCAGTTTGAGTCTGTGGAGTTTGCATGTTTGCAAGTGATGTTCAGCTGGTAGTTGGATAAAGCGGCATAGAGAGTGAATGTATGTTTTATTTATCTGTTTTTCATGCACGACTTGCAGAGGTTAGCATCGACATATGGAGAGGGCATGGAGGCTTTGGGCGTTATGGGATTCTGCAACAGAAACTAGTTTTAGACACATGGAATCAATTAAAAAAATATGGTGCAAACTGGTACTGGGTTTAAAGTTTAAGTTTCACCATCAGTCACTCGTGCTGGAGATTTACTGACTTTTTTTTTTTTTACTTTTTAAAATTAGATTTTAAAAAAACTTGTTGCAATGTGTCGAAGTGAAAAATTATATCATATTTCAAAAGTTATAGTTAACAAACAACCGTATAGTTATACAACAATGTTTTCAAACGAACATTGTCCGTTAATGGCAACGGTGCTTGGAGTCACTCACAATGCGAATTCTGGAAAATGGCACACAAGGTGGAACTTTTTGAAAACGCAACTTTAAAAAAGAAATGCTGCTACTACACATTTGCACCATGGCTGTACTTTACCGGGAAAAAAAACCAGATGCATTTTCAAAATGTTGTAGTTTAAATGAAGGCCTGAAATTGTAAATGAACGACAAATGAAAAGTGTTTTGTACTTATTAACTTATAAAGGTTGGTTTTAAAGAAGCAATTAAAAGCTGAAAATATATGATTGCCGCCATATGAAGGGTTAAAAGACCTAAAGCCACTTTTCCATCCACTTCTATTCAACTCACCCAGAAGAGAGATTTGCACTTTTTTGCATTTTATTGTTTGTCATATGCAAACCCAACATTCATAAACACCTCCAGCAGGGTCAACATTCGCCAGCTCCTCTGAAATAAGCACGATACAGTGAGCACTTTTAAATTGGTGCATGCAACCATTTTGCAGGAGTAGGTGTATTTCTTCTTCCGCCCCCCCCTCCATCTTGGTTCTCTTTTCTGGAAGCGCCGGCATCTGCAAAGAAACTTTCCGAACAAACAAAACTGAGAAGCAGATAGATAGATGGATAGATAAATAAATAAATAAGAGTGACTGAAAGCTGCTGGCTGCCTGGCAATGAAAGTTATGAGAATAGCAATGCCTCTCAAAAGGAGAAGAAGAAGAAGAAGAAAAAAAAAAAGAAAAGCAAGAAGAGAAAGGCTTTATAGAAACTGCAGCTCTCCATATGGAGCCGAGCTCTCATCTCTTCTTTTGTTACAGTGACAGTCGAACCAGCAGCTGAACGTCGCGTTGTGACGGGGTCAAGGACGTCTTCTTCGTAGCAAACACTGAGCTCCAGTTCTGTGTGCAGCCTCTCACTTAAAGACTCATAGCTGCAAATGTACATAAACATCCTTCTAATGTTTGATTGAAATAAAAAAAATAAATAAATAAAATTTCTGAAACCTTTAGTTGAAAACAGCCGCGGGAAGAAATGCGAGACACCCATATTTAGCACAAATGATTAATATTCAAATGTTTTGAGAAGAGAGGAAGGTTTCTATCTGTACTCATTATGTTGTGCAGTACATCAGTGCTATTTACACACAAGTTGTTTTTGAACTTTTTGATGTGTGTAGATGGATACGGGTTCACTAATAGGCTGAGGTCTCCGGTGGAGCTGCTGCGCTTCTCCTTTCCGAGACACTGAACACCCCCTGTCTTAGGTTATGTAACTTTCTGCTGGTGCCACCAGTGCTGACAGCGGCAGAACACAAGGACTGCTCGTGTCTAAAAATGTCCTCCTAATACCCCCCTCCTGAGTCTGGGAGGTGAACGGAGGAAGGACAAGGCGTCGCTGTGGCACGGAACAACGTGGAGTACAAGCAGCAGACAAACTCTTTCAGTATTTATTTATTTATTTTGTATTCTTTTTTTTTTTTTTTTTTTGTGAGTTCTGGCTCTTGAACCTGCAAAGCTTGAAAATGCAACTTAAAAACAACATTATTTGTTTGGTATTTGCTATTTGGAACAACGTCAGTGGAGCTTT
>OMNM01023124.1:1754-12643 GCA_900302745.1 Parablennius parvicornis | reverse complement strand
GACAAAAGGGAACGCTTGATTATTGACAACACAGACACACGTGGACAGTGAGAAAGTCAGTCAACAGCAGAGTGACGAGAAAAAAAAACAACAACAAAAAACAGTTGGATGAAGCCAACACAACTTCAATAACATATTGCACATTTTCATTTTTTCAGATTATTCCAGGTCGATAAATAATTAAGTCGTTACTTCTTCCACGTTCAATCAGATTAGACAGGATTAGCCTTTCACACAGTTTTTGTTGTTGTGGGCTTCCCCAGATTAAAGATGGAAGAAAAAAAACCAAGAAAAAAGAGATAAGAGTATTTCAGTCTCTTACACTTTGCCATCACACGCTCACGTGAGAATAAGAACAGAATTCAAGTTAACTCTAAATCCAAGCATACAGGTGAAGCGCTCGTGTCATCTGTTGGATGTTTTCGAGGTCACGCTGTGCTCTCACTCCCACCAAACTGCCCCCCAGGTTTATTTGGAAGCACGCCGAGAGCTGCTTTGGAAGGATCTACTTTAATGTTTGCTGTTCTGACAGCTGGTCCATATGAGGACGGCGACAACGTCGCACCTGCACCCGAGTGTGTTTTAATAAGACCAATAAATGCAGACGTCCTCCTGAAACTGATTTACAACCTTCATATGACTCAGGGGTTGTTGGTCAGAACCAAATAAGACGTTCCAGAAACTCGAAAAATCTAAACAATCAGGAAAATGACTAACATTGGACAATAAAGATGAACTTTTTGGAGCCTTCCAGAAGCTTTTACACGTCTCCTGACCTCCTTGGGGTTTTTCCATCGTCACTGTAGAAGTGGAAACCCGAGATACCAGCTTCTGTTTCCGACGCCGGCGGAGCGACTGAATTATTCAAAGTTGTGAACAGATCCTAAAACCTCCATCACAACCCTGCTGCTCCTCTGTGCCTTTACAAAGAATCAGCGGGAACGGTAGGCTGCGGCGTCGGCGCTGGATGAGAACGCGGTCCGGTTACCTCGGGCTCCTCGTCGCTCTGCTGGGCCAGCTGGTCATGCTGGATGATCTCAGCCTCGTCCTCGGTGGGCCCGTTGCCAACCCGGATTCCGCCAAAGTTCTGCGTGCCCTGCAACCAACAAGGAAGGAAGAAAGTCACTGACTGGGACCGTCACTCTGGTTGAACCGCTTTTGTTTTTTTTCCCCTCGTCTTACCAAGTGTTTCCGCCACAAATGCTGCCTCCTGAGAATCCAGGTTTTCACGAACAACATACAGGGAACGCAGGCCAGGGCGATCAGCACCAAGAACGTTTGCAGGCCCATCTACAAACACAAGAAGAAAAAAAACGACGGTGAGCCCGCAGCCATCATTACAGACGAAAAGCTGGACGCGAGTAAGAGTTGGACCTGTCCTCTGTAGAGGGGCTTGTTGGTGGGGTCGCTGTAGCTGAAGAGGAACATGTTGATGAAGGCGATGAGGAGACTGGGAGCGTCCTTTGAGGTCTGTGCGTCATAGGCGACCCACTTATAGAAGATCAGGATGGCGAGGTAGCCGAACAGACTGGACATGAAGACAATCTCCGGGATGAAGCCCAAGTAAATATTAATCGGCTTCTGGAAATACCTAAAAAAAAAAAAAAACACACACACTGAGTGGTCATTAAAGAAACAAACTCAAAAGAATACAAAGTGTTTGGTTGAAAGTCTCACAAATGGTTGAAGAGGCTCAGAGAGACTCCGAACAGCATGTGGATGACTCCCAGGATCACGGACATCTTCATTTTAAAGGAGTTCAGGAACGTCAGTTTATTGAGAGCGATGTTCCAAATCTAAAGGAGAAATAAGACGAGTTGGAATCAGTTACTACAGACAAAATATTTGGAAGAAATGTGGAAAAGGTTGAGGACAGAAGACAATTACTGGATCGATGCCGATGGGGTACGGCCCCTTGAAGACTCCGTCTATTACTGGGTCCAACTGCAAAATCCGGTTTCCAGTAAGAGTGTCTTCGCTGAGGGAGGACGACACATTAATGACGTGAATTACAGCAGAATGGTTTCAAAAGCAGTTATAGCTTCATTAAGGAGAAGAAAAACGAAAAAAAGGAGGGAGTTTTTCCAAGAGCGGGTAACAGAATGGAAAATAATCCGTTTATATTAACACGCCAAGCTTAATTATGAAATTACCGCTATATAAACCATCTGTTAATGATGCACTGATGCAATCAAACAACCAGCAATTTGTTTTCAAGCTGGTTACAGAATTGTAAATAAAGGTCTTACGTCCAGTTGCCTCCTCTCTGAGGCATGAACATGGGCCTGACGCTCCACCCGGAGCCGAACACGTTGAGGGACTTGGAGAAGCAGTCGTTGTAAATGATGCCCGTGTACATGGAGAAGATTCCCATCAGGAGGATGATGTAACGGCCCGCAAACAACATGCTGAACATCTGCCGCAGGGAAACGACGACACATTTACCTCTCGAGATAGATACGTGTTGACGTCTCAGCGAGAAAAAACTCAAGAGCTCTCCTTTCAAACAGGCTATATTCTTTTTTACTATCACCGTTTTCTCACACATTCATATTATCCTCTCTCTCATAGACACAATGATAAATCTATTACTACATGAACTTTCTGTAGTAGAAACAATATGGAGGGGATACTAGTCGGCAACCACCGGCTGGCACATCATTCTCATGAACTGATCCATATTGATGGCCTATTCCTCTAATGTGTTACTTCTTGAAGTATTTTCTGATGATTTATTCACATCTGTGCTACCACTGTAGCATAATGGAACCTGGAATTGTTGCCATGTGACGGATGAGATGGTCATGAAGGGATTCGTACCTCATTGTCACTCTTTTGGGCCATCAGCCTGCTCTCCCTCAACACCAGGTACAGAGCGGCACACGTCATGAGCGTCCCGTGGCCCAGGTCGCCAAACATGACGGCAAAGAGGAAGGGGAAGGTGATGATGGTGTATGGAGCTGGAGACAAGGAGCGGGTGGTTGGTGCGGCGCATGAAACAACACGAGTGACGCTTCAATTGAAAGGTAACGATGGATGAAGAGACAGACGGGGGTTTGGACAAACCGGAAAAAAAAAAAAAAACGCTTCGGGGAGGTAAATGACAGACGCCGAAGCGTACAAAGTACCTGGGTTAATCTCACGGTAGTTCCCGATACCATAAGCGTCCACAATGTTTTGGAAGCCCGAGGTGAACTTGTTAGTCTTGTTGTAGGTGGGTGGGGTCTGTTTGGTTTGCATTCTGTTCAGAATGGAAGGCACAGTGGAGCCGCTCTTCTCCTGCAGGGCAGAAAGACAAAGGCCTTTTGTTTGCCACGCCGGAAGTGGCTCAATCCGTCAGCACGTACAAAACTAACTCACCGTCCCCCGACGCAGGGCGAACTGGATGGCGTCCAGGTCGGAGACGGGACACCACACCTCGGCGATCAGACACTTCTGGGTGACGTCGATGTTGCAGAGGTTGAGCGTGTGGTAGATGGCTTTCATCTTCCTCACTTTGATGAACCAGACTCTGACGGTCTTGGCGGCAGCTTGCAGGACTCGCTGCCTGTGATCCTCCGTCTGGTTCAGCACCTGAGAGCAACAACACCAGCACAAACGGTTCACCTGAAATCCACTGCAACATTGTAAATAAAGAAAAAAGAAATCATGGATAAAAAGAATAGTGCATGTGTATCAACACACACATTACAAGAGAGATAAATCTAATGAACATTGTTTTGGTGCAAATGAAGAACTGCAATGACTAAAATGCTACAGACAGACGAGACAAGAATGGAAGAACAGGCAGCACTGCTGTGTTGAACCAAACAAACATCTATTAGACTCAAAGGAGATGAGATGAGCTTGTGCTGAGAGAATAGCCAAGGTATTATTATTATTGCTTCAAACAGCTGGCAAGAACAAACGCAAGGAGAATGCGGAATAAAAAAACAAGATGAAAAAGAAGGTTCACGACATCTGACATCGCACCAGAAGCAGTAAATCACTCCACACATGATTTTCAGCACCAATGAAGCGTTTCCACACATAGAGCTCAGCTTGCTGCTGGATGAGTCACAGTTAAAGGTGAACCTCATCATGAGCAAACGGTCTGCGACGTCCGACTTCAGCCAAAATCCCAACAGTTACCGAGGCAACGCCCAGCTTTTTGAATAGCTTAACTTTCTCCCGCATGGGTGCAATTCAGCTCTCGTAAACAACCGTAGCAGGTTGTGTTACTCGGAGAAGAGAGAGCTCCGATGTGTCAGTGTTCCAGTTTTCCTAGGTCCTCCTCACATTCCTCACTCAGATCTCAGCTCCCACCGTCCTGCCGTCTCCCTCACTGACATACAAAAACATTTTAAAGCCTTTGAATCTCTGTCGCATGCAGGCAGCTTGAAAGGATCAACATGTTTACTGTTTACTGCACAGTTGATGTTTGACCAGCTCATGAGTCCACTGATCCGCAAATTATGTCTTTTTATCGTTCCTCATAAAACACTCTTTTATATGTTTAAACTCCTCACATACACTGGCAGATGGAATTTGATTGTGTAATATTCTAGTACTTTCCAGATGAAATTGTTGTGGTGGCAATAAATCATTTAGGAGGAAACTTTACTGCAGAATCTGTTTCACAATCACAATCGGAAATCATGAGAGGTGTTCGGAAAAAAATACTAGTAGTAGAATCTGCTTTTGTCTTAGTTGCCGCTTTCTACAAATATTTTCAGTTTCCAGAAAAAAACATTTTGCTGACAAAGAGGAAATGGAAAGAAAAAAAAGAAGCGAGAACTACTGAACAACTCAAGTTGGAGCTTTCTGTTGTGAGCGTTTACCATTTGCAGGTCGTCGATACGAGCGTTCACTCCCGCCAGCATTTCCTTCCTCTCCTGGGGAGTTTCGGGACACGGGTACAAAGTCGCTCTGAACCTGGACACAGGCCAGCGCACGCAGTCACACATCTGTCGGTTGTTCAGTATTTCGAAAAGTGGACAAATGCGATCACTTCTCTCACCCCTCGCAGATTTTCTTCACTCGATTCTTCAGCTGGTCTCCCTGGAAGAATATGATGAAGACGGACTTGTGGACCTGGCCGCCCTGCGGAGTCATTCACATTCAGACCACAAAGTGAGATTAATGTGATCGGACGGGATGCAGACGTTTGTACTGGAGCCACACTAACCGTAGTTGGATCCTCCAGAGGATCCTCGATCTCTGCCTGTCGGAGGAACACGTTTCCTCGGCAAACTCTCCACAGCATCCTCTCAAACGTGGGAATACGCTCCCTCCCGATGACTCCCGCCACGAATCTGCAGCACAGGCAATTCATTGATATTTACAACCGATTAAATGAACAAAAAAAGAAAAAATGACAGTCTATAATAACTATTTAAAGCTGAGATTACTGTAGTGTTACAATAAAAAGTCAGACGGTTGCCAGGATTTATAGAGACGTTTTCTTCTTTCACAGGAAAAAACAAGTCTCAAGAAAACTTCATACAAACTTTATAGTCTCAGTGAATCCCAACAAGCATTGAGAGGAACTTGTATTGAGAAAGTGCATGGTGTCATTTTACGTTTAATCTCGTGAGACTCGTGATTTTAAATTTGAGTGAACGTTTCGGTCTTTTTAATTGCTATAAAGGAGAGATCTATTTCATTTCACCCAAACACTACCTAGGTGTAGTTTGTGTTTCCTTCCTCCTTTTTATCGAAGAAGAACGTTACTAGATTTGTGAATGTGTCTGTCGCTCCAGTAAGCCGAGTAGTGCGGCCTGATGGGAGGTGATCGACTGGTTGTGACGCTCCGGTTTCACACACACAGATGGCCAAAGTGCACGGCGAGGAAGAAAATCCTTAATCCTCTGGATTTATAGGGGGGAAAAGACTCACCCCAGCCTGAGCGGAGCCACTCTGGCGGGCTCGTTAGGGTCCAGAGGAATGGACGACTCCTCCAGCAAACTGGGATCCTCCATCTGCATCACAGTTAGACAAATTGATGCATAATGACAAAAAAACAACAGACAGTAACGCTGCCCGGTTAATATCTGAGCAGCTACACTCCATTTGGCTCAATGATTCACCTCAATCAAGACTCATAGCAAACCACTGAGGAGGACTGAACACTGAGCTTTGTTTGTGGAGGCAGTGAAGCAGAAATAATGCTGGCCAAAGGTGGCTCCCACAACGGGGAAGACAAGAGGGAAAACTGTGTGGAAGTACAACACACATCACGCTGATTCTCCATTCATGTCACTGCCTGGGTTCAGAACAAGGTCTCCCTCCGCACACCTACAAATGAATCATTATCTTTCTTCTATATTGCCTTTATGTCTTTTAAATTGCCACCATGATTTGTTTTTACATCCTATCCGATGGTGTTTAGCTTTTACAGCCACGGTTGGTGACAATGATAAAAGTGTCCCTCTTCCCTCAGATTACATCCTGAGGACGTTGTTGTGTAAGGCCGCCGTGACGCTGACCTCATCAAAAAATTGCTGCGTGCGCCGCAGGATGTGCTTGAGCTCGGTCAGCTCCAGGAAGTTCTTCTTCAGGGCCTCTTGGTTCGTGTTTATCTCCTTCAGCTCGTTCTCCAGCTTTTCAAAGGTGGCCTGCGATGGAGCAGACGGAGAGGTGAGCAGGACGCGACACGGCTCGCTGCTCCGCTAGAGCGGCCGCACTCACCTCCATGTCGATCATGTCCCTGGGAAAGGGAACCTCCGGGTTCTCCCCTGTGTCGATTATCTGGATGTTGGCCTTCTTTATTTCTTTTTCCACAAACCCTGTGAGGGAGATGACGCGTTTTCTTTCAGTAAGGTCAAAGCAAGCAAAGTTACACTGTGTTGAAAGGTTGCAAGAGAAAAACATCGAAATGACTTTTATCAACTTCTAACATTTCTAGAACTCCATTGAAAGTGTTAGAATAAAAACAATACATTCATCTGGTGATTGATCTTGAGTTTAATAGGTTCCTTTTCATTCACCTCAGGCTCAGTGCCACATAAATGTCAAAAAAGACTGTCATTGCTTCGTTCTCTTCCTAATTCTGGATCCAGTTGAAATGCCTATGCAGCGTGGGGGTGTCTCTCCTTTGCACTTGTTTAGGTGCTGAAAATGTCAATCTAAGTTGGAACACCCCCCTTCAACACTGAATGTTTTTCTTAGAAAGACAAAAATATAGAAATTAAACAACATTCTGAAATTGTTTCAGTTTTTAAACATATAATATATATATAAATAACGAGAAGTGCTGTTTTTTTCAAGCAAAAGGTAATGTTTTGTGGTTAAACACAAACATTTTAGAAGATGGAGTCACAAAGTGTATAATCACAATATTTCTAAAACCTTTTAAAGAGGTTCGGGTTTCAGATGGAAAACCATTTAACTCAGTATTTTTTGCGCTATTTTCTGAGCGTGTGAACTCTGAGTGTAGAGAAAGAAAGACAACATTGCTCATTTCCAAGCATGGCTCGCGTTATGGTAAAGAAACCTACTCAGTTTACGGTCCATCTCTTCACATCGTCGCACTTCATTGACAAACTTTCGTTGGAAAACATTCACGTCGGGATTAAGCTGCAAAAACAAACACACACACAAAAAAAACAATGAATGAAATTGTTTATTGTGTTTAAATTGTGTGAAAATCTGCCACGTGTTTAGAAGAGAAGACATGACTTTTCTCTTCCATACAAGCACAAAGCTCCCCTCAGGATTTCTCAGGAATGAACTTTCTCATGCGTGGAATGAGGAGTCAGCTGCGAGCACATGATGCTCCAGGCATGCAACTTTTTCAGCAGTGTTGCTGATGCAGAGGGCCTTCATCACCACCACCAATACGTAATTAATGAGGCTTTACCTACAGGCTCCCTTTGACACGTTTGAAAATAAATAAATAAATAAAATAAAATCTACAGAAGATAAGCGGACGAAGATTGGACTCACGTCACGAAACTGCACCATCCCGATCTCCCCCAGCTCGCTGACGCAACAGTAGGCAGCTTCAGACTGGAGGAAGAGCTGAGCCAGTGTCATCTCTTCGCTTCTGAAGAGTTCCCCCATGTTGACGGGTGAGAACAGTCGGCGCCCTCAAACCGATCGCAAGCTCTGAAATAATCCAGCAGAGACATTGTTCGTTAGTGACGGTCAAATATTCTTGTGAATCAAGAAAGACTCTAATGAGTTAACCTGGAATGAATATTGGGAAACCACTGTGCCTATTCACATATACTGTATGAATATTCGTTATAATTTAGGGTGAATCATGCCACTTTAATCATTCACTGCGCGTGATCTCGGTTTCAAAAAGCTTGACAACACCCCCTGCTGTAAATACACACAACTTCAGCAAAGCCTGAAGGATCTGAAAACACTGATAGTAAAGATCACTAATGAGTGAGGCTTTTATCAAGTCTGTGCTACTTTAACACATGAATGCAAGAGCCCGACATGTGACAAACAGAAAGAAAAGAAATGAATATGCCAGGTCTCATGCTGATCCCATGATCAAGGCAGGAATGTGTTAAAGGTGAAACAACAGCCAGAACAACTAATCTGCAGGCTCATATAATTCATACAGAGCAGGTAAATGACACGTGTAATATTTAATGTAAGTGGCCATAATAGAAGGTGATTTTTTTTAATTATTATTATGATTTTACTGTGAATCCGTGTTAACTGAGCAGCTCAGCCTCCTACTATAAAAAAAAAAAGAAAAAAGGACCACACGGGGCTTATCTGTGGATTATACGGCTGCAGCATGTGACCTGCGGCTCTAGTAAGCTTTAACAGCGTTAGATCAGCTCCACTGGCACAAGTAACACTTTATAGTAAGTACATTACAACATGAAAACTGGAAGAAAAAAACAACTCATACAATGATCTCTTTGTGTTTTAACGGAAGAGGACGTGATGTGAGCTGCTCTCTCCAAACACCTGAGGCTTCACCTGTCAAAGCCCAACAAGTCACACAGCCACCGGGAAGCGGCCGAGGAACCAAATGTACCCGACAGATCTCAAAATCCAGCCTGTCAAAACTAACTTCAAACCCTTCCTCTAAAAAGAAACTTCGGATTTAATCCGACTAAAAACTAAATATTCACAATAACTAACGACGATGGTCACAATACTTAGACTTAACGATAAAGTAAGAACACGGCATGAGCCCTCGCGGGGTTAATATGAACTTTTCTACACATTTTTACACCCTGAATTACATTAAAACATTTTAACTGAGTTTAATATTTAAAAGGGACTTTAAAAAAAGATGCTAACTATATTAGCACACCTGTTGGGAAATATTTAGCCAGCTTAGCTCACGTTAACATCATCACCACCAGAGGCGTAAGAGATGTATGGCTCAATTCAACCTGATAATCAGTTAAAAGCTCAATTCAAGCTTCTTTTCTTACCGTTTATGTGGCGTTTGTGTCGCTCTCCTCTTGGTTTTCTTCAGTTTGTTGTTACGAAGCTTCAAAACTCAGCCCAGTAGCGACCTTCCTCAGCGGAAGTGTCCTGCCTTTGGATCTTTCACAATAAAACAAAACCGCCCCGAGCGATTCGAACCTGATGCATCACAGCGCTGTGGAAACGTTTATTTCGAAAGTCATAACCACAATCGGTTTGTAATGTTGTTTTCTGCCTTGACGCGTACAATAGCGCCCCAGTGGCGAGATAGTGAAATTACGCTTATTTCTCATTGACTTAAAGTGCAGCGTTCGTTTTTTTTTCATTTTGATTTGTTTTATTCGTCTTTAAAATAAAGTATTGTATTTCATGTTTAACATTGCTCTCATTTGAAAAAGTAAGACCTTATTTTCGCAAATTAACACACATTGTCAATGAAAAAAAGAAAAATCTGAGAAGCAAGCTTTCTTCATCAATGAACTTTTCCTATAATTTTCAGATCAATATCGTAATAATACTGTAAAATGAAACTATACATTGTTTTCGTATCTCAACATATTCATTATACTGATCTAGAAAATACCACCTCTTTCTTCATGTTGTGTTTTTCTGTTAATTTCATTCTTCTATGCTTACACTAGTTACCATTATATAAATAGCCACCCTGCATACATGAATATCTAATATTACTTATTGAAAATGTATTTCTCTTGTTACTATTTCTACATTCTATTTTATACAGTATATTCAATGCGTTCTATTCTGTGTGGAGCAACACTGCATAGAATTTCCCTCTGGGATTGATCAAGTATTTTAATTCTATTCTATTCGATTCTATTCTATTCTATTTAAAACAGAGCAGATCATATTCTCTGAAATCTTTCACACAATGTTGCCCGGGTAAAAACTATTTTCTTTATTTTCCTATTTTGATTTGTCTTGACAGATTTTACTGGATTAATTTTTTTTAATTAATTAACAAATACATACATTTTCTTTTTTTTCCTTCATAAATTTGAGTCAAATATTTGATGACTTAAAACAAAAGTGTAAAAAAATACATCTATTACCTGATGCATATTGATCAGAAGATGAAAATATTCCTACGGAGACATCAAAACAACAACCTTTATTTTTCTCTTTAATATTGTTTATCTTCTTGTCACGAACAGAAGTTATGGGGCATTTAATTTATTTTATTTTATTTTATTTTATTTATTTTTTTTAATTTTATTTAATTTAATTTAATTTAATTTTATTTTATTTTATTTTATTTTATTTAATTTCAGTTTCAGCAGTTGATTCTCGTAACAGTGAGACTGACGCAGGTATTACAACAATGCTTTACAGTGAGGCAGTGAATTTACAACAAACTTGCAGTATTTCAAAATGCTCTCTGAAACATAAATCTTCCCTGGAAAATTAATAAAAGAAACATTTTTCAATCCTACACTCACATTTCCTCGGACATTATCAACAAGAAGCTAAATATATACGTTTAA
>OMNM01023107.1:2092-21700 GCA_900302745.1 Parablennius parvicornis | reverse complement strand
TATCGGAGTCTGTTCCAATTACTGATAATTGTTCCAATTAACTGAGTAATACAAATGTAGCTAAAGCTCTCCCTCAGACACTCCCTGCAGTACGGCCACTTCTGGTGAAATGTGACAGGAAACAGAGTTGTATTTTATTTTGTATGTTTTTGGGGGTAACTGATATGTTCTTGAATCTAGGCTGCTGGATGTTTTGCATTTACCTTGTAAAAAATGCGTGAATAATCCTTAGCACCTCAAAGATTTGTGTGATTTACTTGGAGTTGAATGTCGTAGAATTCAGCAGACGTAATTGGGCTAATGGGATTCTCTTTTTGCATCCGCATGCAAGTCCAATACAACAGCATGTACATTCAAAAAGAGCTATGTTTCTTTTTTCATCTTCTTCAGGCTGGTTGCGTTTTGCAGTCTTTGAAGCCCACACACCTTGTCCACACCACTGCTCTCTGCAGCTCCCGAGGAATAACAGCAAGGTTATAGTCCCTCCTACAGGGTGAGCCTCACCACGGGTCTATTAGACATATGGGCTGCTTGTCAGCTTCCACAGTATCAGGGGGACAGATCAGCGTTTGATTAAGAAAATATCCACAGTAGGTTACAAGGTGTACCTGAGAAACCGTGGGGGAAGGGCTGGCTAATGATCCCTCTCCTGCCAGGATCACAAGCTCCTGAGATAGACATTTGTGTGTTTTCACTTCAGCTTGTAAAGAACAGGAACTGCTTACAAACTAGTAGCACTTCAGGGCCAGGGCCATCTGTCTTTAGGTTTTCTGTGTACATTTAAAGCCTCTTTTGTAATTTTCATCGCTCTTTTTGAATACGTCATTTCACCTTAGGTTGACGCACATTTTAAAAGGGTGATGGAAGATGGAAGAATTTTTCAAGAGTCTGTCTTCAGAGTCGTCCTTATTGCCCGCAATCGCACCATTAGACCACCTGTGGTTGAAAGCTGGTGCTCAAATGGGTGCTGAACTATTACATTCTGACCATAAAAAGCCAACTGAGGTTGTTGAAGCGACAAAGCAGTTGTGTGAAGATTGAATTGATGGCTTTTGAACAGTAACACTGTGCGCTCCTCGCAGGATTAATTTATTTCCCCCCAGAAGTCGTTTCATGTTTTCCTGAGTAATAACCTCTTCCTTTAAACAGTCGATCGAATATACATGCTGGAGACAGTTATTTTTACTCTTCAAAGGAAAAACAATTAGACAGCGAAGCTGGAGCGCCCCACTGCCTCATGATTTTTTGATGGTGCTTTATGAAATTTTTAGCCTCGTGCCACTTTAAAAGCGTAGTCCTCGAGACAGCACTCATGGGTCACTGCACTAAAACACGCCTTTGTCCTTTGGGCAAACAAGGCGGTCAATGCCAGCTCATGTGTTGCAGCCACAAGCAAACCACACTGTTAGTTTGGACAGAATGTGCTGCACTTAATAAACTTTGTCCAAAAAGTATTCTGGATAAAAAAAAAGAGTAACTCGTGGCAAAAGAGCAAAAATATCACTATCCTATTACATTTGAGTCATTTTCTTCATGAGATTTAAAATGCAATATTTATTAGGGTAAACATAGGCAAACCATGAAGCGTAATTCATTTTTCCTTAATCCACGACTCGCTGCATCGTCTTTTTTTGAAGCTTAGGAGAAAACAGAAAATCCAGTAGAAAGAACAGCTCGCTACTGTTTCTCTATTTGAAGTATATTAAAGGGTTTGATATTTTCTTGAAAATGTTTTTCAGTCCAACATTTCGGTGGAATCCACAGTTCTCCTTCACATGTGTTTGTCAGAGATAGCAGTGGCCCGGCAGGTGTCTCCAGTATGTGAAATTAAATTGGCTGTCGTGCTCATTGATTTAAGTCTTAAAAAAGCAGCGCATATGCCTCTTTTCAGTGGAACATCAGGCGATCTTGGCCGACTTCCCATTGATTTGTCACCTGTCCCACCTTCATACGACAAGCCAATAGCAAAACTCGGCCAACACGATATTGACCACCTGGTCGTGGTGTTCAAATGTGTAAATTGTTTGAGGGCAAAACAGACAGCCGAGTGCACACCCTGGAGAAATGAGCCCAGATCATCCTTCCCGATAATGCTTGGCAAGAGGCGGATCCCAGGTGAAAAAAACACGGTGTTGAAGCCAAGTACTTTTGTAGGTGTCCCTGTACACTCCTGGACGTTTTGAAGATTTTTTAGTTTTATCTATGAAGACAGTTAAAAAAAAAAAGTGACATATTGCTTTGACGGACAAAGCTGTTGAGTCTGATCTGCTGCTATAAAACAGGATTTAACAGAGATAGAAACAATTTCCTGATTTTCTGTTTTACTTAAGGTTGAGTCTCAGTCAGTAACCCGATATAGTCTTATTTGATATGAGCACATTTAAATGATGTCCAAAAGGAACAATGGAGTAAGAGAAGTCCAATCTTTTGTGCGATTATCAAAACAAGTTTTCTTCATATCTGCAGGCAGTTTGAAAATGGGGGGGAAAAAAACAGTTATGTAATGGGGAACAGATGTCATCCTCTCCTCACTGAGAATATCACAGCATCCATACATTTACATACCATATCTAAAGCAACCATGCTGTCTACACTGAGTGCTTGCAACCCCCCCTTCAAACATTTGGCCAGATCCCCCGTGTCTGTACATTTATTATGTTGCTTTTGGCCTGAACCAAAGGTCTGTTGCGCTTCCAAGAAGATTGAGATTCTGCAGACAGCTGGAGATTTGTAAAAGTAAAAAAACAAACAAAAAAAACATTTCATATCTCTTACTGCAGTGCCACAGCTCATTACACTGAATATCTTCTCTGTACTCCCCTCTGCTTTGTTCAAATCTTCACTATTTGCTGGTTGGTATCAACAACAAGTCTCGAACCTTGGGAATTCACGAGATGGAGTTTTCTTTCTTGGGTAGGCTTGTGTTTTGTGGATTTTATTCTGAAGGCTGTGCAACAGTCCCGTATTTAATGTGACAATTTGGTGAATGGTGGTTTTCTGTCATAATCAATCAAAATTGAGTAAAATTGATGCTGGAGGATGAGCGTCCAGCTTTCTGAGCTCGAAGCACAATTATTCCAAGTCTCATGACACACACTTTGTCAAAATGCTTTATTTTTTTAATAAATTGCAAATTTCCTATTTCTTACAGTAAGAGATAATATTGTAGGCAGCTTTTGGAATCTATAGGTAATAAAAAGTACTTGTATTATAACTACATAATTACAGTTTTGCACTGGCGCATCATTATCATTTTAATGATACTTTAATTGACAGAACAAATTCAGTTATAAACATATGTGTTTAAATGAAATGATTAGTAGTTATGCTCCATTCTTTTCCTTTTCATCTTGATTTCTTATTAAAAATGTGATATAAATTAAAAAAACAAATAAGAAAAGGTGTCCCAGATTCCATATTTTTCTCTCTGGTAACCCCAAGGAAAGTCCAACAATACACTGTGATTGAATGTGGTATAAAATGATGAGTAGCAAAAAACCTCCAGGCCAAGCAGGCAATGTTTGTTGTAAAAAAAAGTCTGTTGAATAAAGAGAAGAGCCACAATGGGTTTTACCATAAATACCCCAGCTGCGGTCACCTACTCTAAACGAGAGGTTTATTTTCTAACCATAAGGCAGGTTGAGGGAGATGTGCTTCCCCTCTAGATCTGCAGTGCACTGCTTGTTTGCGCACATTACTCACAGTTTCATCACTTCCCCCAATTAATACTCAAGACGGCTTCGGCAGCATCTGCTCAAGCAAGACAAGTGTCATCAGTTCCCCAGCACTGTTCAGCTGAGTTGAGAGAGTTGAAAGTAAATCTGTAGTGCTGTTATTGCTATTCTGAACTTGTTATCTGCGTGTGCTTCATGAGCAGGTTCACGGAGAGGCCTCTGCATGACAATTATGGCTGTTTTCATACTTCTATGTGTTTTGAATCTTAAATCAAAACCAGTCGTATCAGATCGTTTTGACCACTTTGTGTTTCTGTGACCACATCCATCCCAATACAATTGTCTCCGATCCATCGTGTTTTGTGGTGTAAATCTATTGATTTGTGCTTCTTCAGGGACTTAATCTTGGACCGTCTCCAAGCAGCTCAGTTTCCATCCTCTCACCATCTTTCCTCTGTCTCACATAAATCAATGTGATGTAATTGTATGAACTCCCTTTCCCACAGCTCGGGAGTATTCTCAGAGAGAAAACGCTTCACTGAGGCCAGTTAACCTTAACTCCCCAATTCCCACTATTGTGACGTCTCCAGCTTGTTTTATTTTGCCCCCTAAATATCTGAGTTTGGAGACCTTCTTTCTCTGGTGGTGTTTGATGTTTCATGCATTGCTTTTTTTTTCAAGAAGCAGGGCTGTGGAAGTGAACTTTCTCACAACTGGTACAGTCTGTTTACATCTGGCTAATTCACTCTAAGCTCAGCAGATTAAATCTCATTTCTCTAAGTGCTTTTTGTGTTGAGCCAAGCATGAGTTCTCCTGACGTCTCCGCGCTCGTGGCTCCCTCAGCCAATTGAAGGAATGTTAAAACACTTCTGCATTTTCACAAGATTGAAGGATGGAAAATGGTCATCTCCCATCCCTGCCATTTTCCACATTTCTGTCCCTTCCCTGTCTTCCTCCTGGGAGGCACACCGAAGCAGGATATCTCTTCAAAGGATATCTTTCAACTTTTCGTCCAGGGACTATCGAGCTCAGAGTGAACTGATGTGGAAAGGGTTTCTATCTTAAGGATTTTGAGTGGGCAGTAGTCCTACTCACATGGTGTGGCGTTCTGCTTTATCCTGGTTCTATCACTTTTCCACTTCTCCCGTAATCCTCCTTCCATCAGTCACACCCAGAGAAACACAAGTGATAAAACCATTTTGTTGCCTCTCATGCTGAAACACATTTTCAGGCTATTTGGCCATTAGTGCAGTCATATTTGACCGTGTGAGAGACAAAAAGCACGGGTCGTTTTCACTGCTACTTCCTTCTGTGTTGTTGTGAGTTGGTCACAGCTGGTTACCTGCTGCTTGTTACTACAGCTACCGCATACAGGCTGACATGGATGGCAGATTCTGAGGGATTTGGGGTTCTTTGGCATATGTGCCGCTTTATGAGGAAGTCCCAGCAAGGAGCCTCTGTGCCCAGGAAATGATCCAGATGCAAAGCTTCTGGCTCTCGTAACCCAGTGGGACACCTGCCCCAGTGCTCCTGTGCAAAATCCACAAAGACAAAGACTCCCATCTCAGTGTGAAGAGGAATGTTGTTCTAACATGCTGTTGCATATTGATTTTCTATGCAGTGCTTTGTTCTGGTGACGCAGCTCTGGTTTAGAGTTTCAATGAGACTGAATTGTTGTATTATTTCAAATGCATCAGTCCAGAGCAGTGACAACCAACCTTTTCCCTGGAGCCTCACCAGGAATGCCGATGGACTGCCTTTCTGGCTTCTGATTTACTGTTAAAGCCAAATGCTGGAGGACATACCCGTTCTCTGAGAAATACAAGATCATGATCCCTAAAAAAAATAAATCCCATTGCAATTCCCAGGTCTCCTCTGAACTCTAAAAAGTTTTAGTTTTTTTTTCATAATGTTTTCATATATATCTGGCACCTCCTGCAAATGGTCCTGGACCACAGGATGGGCACCATTGATGTGCAGCACAAAACTAGATATTTCTTGTCATTTGAGGTGTGTTTAATCATTGGGGAAGCCAACTGGATAAGTCAATGCAGCCTGATGATGATCAGCAGCTTGGCATTACTGAACAAAATAACACTTTGATCTGACTTCCATTGAAATATGCTCCCTCTCTCTCTGTCTCTCTGTCTGTCTCTCTCTCTCACTCTCTCTATCTGTCTCTCTCCCTGTCTCTGTCTCTCTCTCTCTATCTGTCTCTCTCCCTGTCTCTGTCTCTGTCTCTCTCCAGGCTGTTCGCAGTATTGTAGGTGTGATGGGAAAATGTTAACGCTAATTATCTATTTAATATGCTGAGTAAATCATTTGATGACACATATTTCAGAATAACAAATGAGACTGTCTTCGTAGCCTAAAAAAGTCCAAATAATTTTAACATGAGTAATAATCTCCATAGCAGCATGATTCATGCAGTTGAAAATGCATGCTACGCTATAATCGATGTTAGGAACTGCAATATAGATTCATATCAGCTGAGGTGCATGATCCATGATAAAAGAAAAAAAAAGTGTAGAGGAAGTTTTTGTTCTTGATCTTGTTGTCATCTCCTGTAGACCTATTACATATATAGACTGTCATCATGAGACGGCGTGTGTTTGTGATATTGTTTTACTTTGATGAAAAATGGCCAAAAACAACAATTAGTTGTGTCAAATATGCTTGAACTTAAAATGTCACCACGCCGGATTTTGCCATCATCTAATTTCAGAGTGATGTGTGAATCTAGCAGTGAACTACTCCGGTTGTGCTCAGTACAGTATGCAGTGAAAACCATTTGCAACTGGAACCAGACTGAGGCCTCAAATGTGGGGTAGAACTGATGTAGTAACCACCAGGCAGTTGTCCAAGTGTCCCTCTTTGTAGGGATTTATATTTTCTGCCAATCTAAGCTGTGCCACAGTTTTTGTTTTCATTCACATTGCAATGTGATGGGCAGACTATTACCAAGTGGATATGGAGTCAATTCAGATTTGAAATTGTAAAAAAATGTTTATAATAATTTAAAAAAATACCTTGTTGGCATAGCTATTGAAACATTTAGATTCAAGTAGTGAAGCTTTGCTTCTGGAGGAGTACAAATTCAAAATCTGGTTTCAATTATAAAACAAATGATTGCACCTGGGCCCATTGCACAAATAATCTGTTTCCACTTCCTGTGTATCTTCTGCATTGTGATGCTTACCACATTGTTTATCTGTCCATTAAACAGCCTCATGAGCCTTATGATAACAAGAAGGGTCAAGGTGAGGGTGTATAACCAAATCCGAGCTAATGTCAGTGGCAAAAGTGAGTTTTTACTCTAAATCTTCTGAGGACCGACATTGCTACGGTACTCTTTGTGATGGAACCTCTTTCCAACAAATTTACAGAAAATCCACAGCTGCATAGCATTTTAGCAGGTTGAAATGATGACTTAGAAAATGTTACCACATGTGTTGCTAACATGTGTTTAACCAACCACTTTGACCTGGTGGACAACATTGGCTTCATTTTCCTACGAGAAATCTTATGTGATACTAATCGTTTATTTCCTATTTATGTGAGTGGCACAACTTATTTCTTCAAAAAGACACTACAAGTGTATTGTAGGTTATTTGAGCATCTAAATTGGAATATTTGTATTTAGAATTAATTTACATAAGGTTTGGACAGGGTTCACTCCTAAAGTTAAATGAGTTTCCATGACTGGAGCTGTATGTGACAAACAGTAAAACAGGCTATAGAAATAACACTATTGAAATGTCTGAATCCGATATTTAGTCTTATAAGAACTTGATACAATCTAAGCATTTAGATTTTACTCATCAGACAATACAACTTGTAATATGTTCAAGGACATGTTTAAATTGACAAATTCAGTGTTGTTAAATAGAATATTGAATACATTGTGCTAATATGTGTTTGTGCCTATTTTAGGATATCTCATTCTTAACATGTTTGACGAGGTTGCCAAGTAAGAATGATCATGATGCGCTATAGAGGCACTTGTTTTTTAGAATTCCCTGAAATCCAACACATTTTCGGTTGTTTCGTTGTGAGGTATTGTTATTTATGAATGTATTTGCTTGCAGCAAGTAATACTTGGATAACGTACAGTATTTTGTGAAAGATACACAGTGTGCAGGATAATTTTTTTAAAGAATTATTTCACTCTTCTGTCAGCTTGAACCAGCTGCAGATCTGTTTTGTCTTTTGAGCAGTTGAAATGTTTTAGGCGAGAAAAACATCCTGAGGGAACACTATGCAAACTTCCTCTTTGTGCAACCAGCCTGGAACTTCTTCCCAATTCCTCTCCAAGCTGGAAGCTCCCTGAACTGTGTGCTGCTCTCTTCTCAAGCTTTACTGGTTTCAGGGCTTAACTGGGATGGAAACGGTTTTCATGTGGCTGTAGAACAGCTCTGTTCCACAGTGGAGGAGTTTGTGGACAAACTGAGTTTAACAGCCCCCCTCCCTGTATGTAGTAATGAACTCCTACCTTGGCTTGGAAGACTGCGCTGCTGGTATCCTTGCTGTGTTTTTGTAACCCTCACTAAAAAAGCTTTGCTCTTAATTGTGTCCCACGGGTCCCAAGCACTCAGTATGCACAGCCTTTCCTGTCCCTCGTACTGATCCTCCCCCTCTCCCAACCTCAGCCCCATCATCCCAATTCGATAGGTCTTTCCTCTTTAATCACTTCACTTCAAAGCAGTATTGTGATGCCCCCCAGGCCCCTGACTCCTCAGAGACCGGGGGCTAGCCTTGGGAGTCTGAGAAGGAGGGTGACTATGTGTATGTGAATGATGCATTATGTTGAGTTACACAGGCAGGGGATAAAGAAAATAACAACAAGTAGTTCAGCTGCTGTTCCTCATCATGTTGTCACCGTAGAGAGGTTGGTGTCGTGTAATTATAGTAGCAGGTTGCACATGTTCAGAAAGGCCCAGTGTAGGATGATTGTCTCTGTTCTTTGATGGGGGCGTCTTTGTGGAGGTGAAAGATACAAGCAGCAGCCTGACGGACCTGCTACACAGAGAAGGGGCCTGGCTAATGTTTGCCACTGGCTTACCACAGAGGTGGACGCAGTGTCATCTTTCATCAGCATCAAAACAGCACCCTCTGAGCACATTTCCAGCAGCTGTGTTCTCATCGGGTTTTCATTCAGCCCAAAATGATTAACACTGGGAAAACAGGGGACAGCTAAATGAGTTCAATCTCCATCTTTTAGCTGAAATAATTGTGTACTCTGAATGTGTAAATACCCTCTTCCCTTAGTGTGCAACCTCCCAGAGCATCTAGTTCAGTGCAGAGAACAAAGAAAACTGTCTGTTTTCTAGAGCCAGTGAGAGAAGAGTGAGTGATTAGCTTTGTGATGCCCTCTGATCAGAGTGTGGATTGTTTCTCCACAGAGGTGGTTTATCTTTCTCTCTAGTGGTTGACTCTCACTGTTCAATCAATAAATCTAGATGGGGTAAGGCAATAATTCTGCCTCAGCATTGCCCTCATTAAAGCAGACTTTCACAAGATCTATGGGTGGTGACAAGTTTGCTCTTTGCTCGTTCTGTCTAATATTCAAGCATGATGTATATGGACTCTGTCAGTAGTTGGCTAGTGATCACATGAGAGAAATAGTGTTCTAAGAGTTTTGATGTTATTCAGGACCCTGGGTTTAAAAGCACCATAGGTCATAATCTGTAAATTTGGAGTTGACACTGAAGCTAAGAGGTTTTTCTTTTGCCACCATGTGAATGACATGGAAGTCTAACACAGCTGTGAAGTGTAGATTGAAGAACTGTCACTTCTTGAACAGTTTTCTTTTTTATCCACTTCCTGTCCCCAGAGAACGCATTGTTGATCCTTGCTGTTCTCTGACCTCTGGCATTTCAGTCAAGGTTTCCTGTCTGCTTGACTCGATGAGGTAACTTCTGAAAACAGAGAGAACAGAAATGACAGTCAGTGCTCGTATGTCAATTAAACTAGACTATGACAAAAACCTATTTGGCATGTTGTTTAACAACATCTGACACCAAAGGATTTTGTAGCCACACTCAACGAGAGGTGAACAGCTTGCTTCTGTATATGTGGAAATGGACACACAATTATATACATGTAGGCAATACAAATAGACTTTTGAACACGTTTTTATCAGAGTTGTTCGTAGTCGTGTTTACATACAAAAGCAGAAGCTTCTTAAAAAAAGTTTCAGGAAAGAGTTTTCCTGAAATATCCACCTCCTCCCCTCTGTTACATTTTGCTAAACTTAATCGGTGTGATCATGCTTGTTGACAATTTGAAACTCATAGAAAGAAAAATAAAAGCGTCTTGGTTGGAATTTTGAGTTGTAGCTACATTGTAAAAGAATGTGTCATACATTTCTAAATTCTAGCAACTAAATGTGTTGGGAGGGGAGTCAAAAGCCAGAGTAATCTCTTTATTATTATCAATATTTTGTTTACTTTTGCTGGCAGTCCTGTATTTTGAAAAAGCTTCTTGTCAAACTTTTCACAATTGTGTTTTGTTGAAAACTTGTAAAAGCCAAAGCAAAGAGTAGGAAATAGTGCAAAAAGCACTTTTAATGCATGAAAAAAAAAAAGATGATGATGTGGAATTGTATACACAGCAGGCAGTCCCATCAAGAATCAAATTGCAAACAAGCATCAGTTTGTGTGCTTTAGCCCTAATATTAGATGGCACTCTAAGATTGCTGGTCTCACCCAGCAAGTGTCCAGCAATAGACATCTCTAAATTAAAATATCTTGTTCAGACTAAAATACTAAAACATGCTGAAAGCATATGTAGACATACTTCTTCCTTTAGAGAAAATTGGTTAGGAATTAATGAAAGTTTAGCACAGTTCTTGATGGCTCTGATATCAATAAAATCTCATTTCCCATCTCTTCATGTGTGCCCACCTGTGTGAAGTGGCCATCGATATTAGATTGACAGTCTCAACAGTTACTGAAATTCCTGCTTTGGAAAGGTGAAGGCAATTTGTGAGGTACTCATACTAGAGTGTGTACTCATATTGCTTCATGTTGACTGGCTTCCTCTGTTATCCCCATGAATTGAATTGGGGAGATCACTACAGTAGATATTAGTTGTAGAAGCACGTAATTAATAATGTGCTTCTGTCATGCATACAAGAAGATGGATGTTGATGATGCAATAATATTGTCAGACCCTGAAATATCAGAAGAGGCTAATCAATTAGCTGTTGGCTTGATGTTTCAATTGCCCTTGATGCTGGTGAGCTTAAATGTCAATAAGAAATTGGCAAGAGAGCTCTATTTAAAAAGGCTGCCATTCAACGGATGTAGATGAAACCTTTTCTCTAGTGCCCCCCCCCCTCCAGTGGACCCTCAGTGGCCTGGCCTTTCTTGTCCCCCTTGAGGGTTCATCTTATTGTTGTGCTTTCTCAGCCGTCTGTGCTGATCTCTCTTTGCACCCCCATAACTGATTCAATGAGGCTCTGCAGTCCTATTGGTGCTCCACTTTCCCATGAAAAGGTTTCCATGGAAACCAAAAATAATGCAGACCCTCAACACTGTTGCTCTCTACCAGCTAATAGCCCTCTAAACAGGGGTTCAAAAGAGAGTACCTCTGCAACAGGCTTTTGGATGAAATCTGACCACTCTGCTGCTCAGAACAAGATTACAGTCCACAGTAACAACAATTACTTTGCTATCTGTCGCTGTTGTAATATAGTGAAACAAAATGAGAAGCGATTACAGTGCTTCAGGGCCTACAGATATGCTGGCTGAACCATATGGTGAACATTTAGTAAGTAACCCTTTTTGCAAGCCGCATATCCACTGCCTCTCCAAGCATGTGTAGGCACTGTGAAGAAGCTTGTGATTCTCTCAGAATGTGATTTGTGGTGTCTGAGTTCCAAGCTTGGCGATGAGGTGGTGCATCATTCCAGTGCATCTCCTCACTTCTCAGATTTGTCCGTTTTGCTCACGGTGGATTTGATTGCCTTTTCCAGATGTCCTCAGAGCCCCGTATTCTGTTTGGGGGAGGGTGCGAGTGGCTGCCACTGTCAGTTAGGTTTTGTGTCCCGGTGAATCTGATGTCTGCTGGCAATATGGTGTGTCGGCAAGATGATGTGGCTGGCTCCATCAGGCAGAATACTCCTGGGATATTCTTCCTGGGCCGCTGTCAGAACAAGAGTACCCTGCCTGTATTTCACCATTGAATGTGGCAAGTGCTGCATGCTGTTGGTGTCTACGTAGGCTGCTCTCGCCATATGTGATGCTGTTTTTGTCAGTGCCGTGCTTTCAAACAGGCTCCAAAGTATTGTCAGTCAAATCTGTGCTGCTTACTATTTTTGCACTTCAACACTGGAATACCAGTAGTTTAATTGGATCTCATTGCTGTATTGTTACTTTCAGCCGGGAAACAGTTGTGGTGAAGCAGTTTAGAAAACAGGGAAAAAAGTTTTAAGCATTTATGCTCATTAGATGCTGTTAGTTGGAGACATTTGTTAAATCTACCAGTGTGTGGTATAAAAAGCTAGGTATTGTACTTTGTTTGAATAATGCATGAGTTCAGATGCTCATCAAGGTCATGTCAGAATCTCTATGAGGAAACTGTGGTGTGATTTTCTAATGAATCATAATTAACCAAGTGAGACGGTACAAACATTCCACTACCTCAAGGCAAATATCAAAATTTCACCTGCCCACCGACACTGTCCTGTACTTCTCTTCAAGCCAGTGCAGTTTTTGTTGTTGTTGTGTCCTTGTTAATGTTGCCTCACAGCTGAGAAGTGAAATATTCAAACAGATAAAATACTGTTGCAGTCTGAGATTAGCGCACTGCTGAGAGCGAGCGCATCATAAATAATGAATGTAAACTCGGTCATTTTAAGTGTCCTAGAATTTTATTTTCTGTGTTTTTCAAGCTCCCAGTCTCATTCTGCTCCAATGAATTCTGCACACCAAGACAAATGTGCCAGTTTTCCCCCTCCTTGCTGCAGCTTCACAGTTTATTCATCTCATTAACTCCATCTTGACCTGTGCTTTCTTCTCCTGTGCTTCTGTCCAACAGCCCATGAAAACGGGAGAGGAGAGAAAAGCCAGAGAAGTCATCAGCTTCACCTGAACAAAGACAAAGAACAAGCAGTTACTCATGGTATGGCTGCTCTTTATCAGCAAATGAATTACACACAATCTTGAAAAAACATTTTATCTCCCCGTCGCAGTGATTAAAGCTACTTCAAACACATCAGATAAATGTAGGTGATCTAAATGAAGCAGTGCTGTCAGCTCTCATGCATTGAAAGTGAAAGTCTAAAGTCAGTCTCAGGTTGCACACTGTTTTATATACCAAATAATTTCAAGCTACAGTGAGTATCTGCCATTGCTGTAGCAATTGTTTTATTTGTTTTACATCATTCTATTTTTTCCACATTTATTTTGACTAAAACACGAAGTTGCTTGGTTTTGTGTTTCAGTATATTCACTTTTACCTACTTCTGCCATTTGAGTTTTTGCCTGGAAGGATTTCCAGCAAATACAGCAGTTGATTCCACTTCAGCCACATATGGTAAATCAGTGACAAAACAGCCCAAAGAGCTTGTTGACAGACTCTTTTCAGTAAGATGCTGACAGCACAGGCGCAAAGCCATTGTTACTTTCATTGGGAGGCTCGGTGCTAGAGCGAGCGCCGGCGAGAGAAGCCGGGCCTGCGAACAGGCAGACAAGTGCTTTTGTCCCGTCGCCGTCACAGCAGGCCTGCACTGGTCTTTGTTAGCCTCTGATTTGCATTGGCATTTGGAACATTAGTATTCCAGGCACGGCCTCACAGCAGACATGTATAGATTAAAAGGTTAAAGGGGAGTTTAAACCCAGACACATCAACTGTAATCAGTCATAACACATAACAATAAAAGCAGCCAGCCAGACAAACAAATGTGCTCCATGCACAACTTGACAGTGAGGATTACGTTCAGATTTTTGAGCCATTTTCAGTATGATGAGTGTGAGTTAGCAGTTTGACCCAAATCGGGTTCTTATTCATTTGCTTCCCTCTTGAATGTAGTAAATGAAATGTCAAGAGTCAATCAAATCAACATGCTTCAACAAACTAGAAGAAAAACTACAGCCTTAAAATACATTTTTGAGTTTTTTCACTTTGACTCTGTTTTGTTTTTTGAAACATGTTTTTATGCTGACAAATCCCAGTTTTGCAATATAAAATACAAGCTAGTCATTCTTCTCAATGCATCAAAAGTAGATGGTGGATTTGTTTTGCTTCTTTTTTTTTCTCAGCTTTTCACCATCTTTTCGTCCAATTCAACCCAAATTCCATTGCAAAAGCTTGTGTTTTAAGGGGCAAAACTGAAAAATACAATAAAAGCAAGTAGCAATGACATTATCACTGACAGTGGAAAGAAAAGTAGAAAGAAAATGCTGAGAGAATCATTAAACATAGAAATGTCAATTGAAGAAAGAGGTTCAATTTGAATTTGTGGGAGCTCAAACTGTGTTTCCCCCCTACTCCGAAAACCCACTGTTCTCTTGTCTGACCGCTCCACCTCAAAGCCCACAGCTGTTTTGTAAATAATCTCATCAGAATTAGCAAACAGACGTGTTTACATTCACAGTTGCAGTTGGGTAAACTTCGCTCGTCAGTAAGATTGCACAGTGTGATTAAATTCTACATAACACTTTAAATGTTTTGTCTTTTGGTAAATACCAAAACTGACATTTTCAACAAACTTTTGAATTAAAATACTCATGATCTGTCTCAAGCACTTAGGAATGACATCATCTTAATATCAGATAGTTACAATAACAGTCACAAATGGTTTCTGGTGCTTCTGTTTCAGTAACTCACAAGGCTCAATAATAGATCATGATTTTACTACTGTGCTGTACATGCAAAGACATTAATACACTTTTCGCGTACTTCGATGAAATTCCTATTTGCAGTAGGGGCCTTGATATACGTGCTTTTCTCTTTCATCCTCGCTCCAACAAAAAACACAAATATTCACACGCATTATCCTCCAGGCTTTGTTTTGATCTCTGCATCGTGCTTGATACCCGAGCCTGTAACTCAAAGTAGGTTACTCTGTTGTGTTTGCTTTTTCATTTCATCAAACTTTCTCTTGTGTGTGTGTGTGTGTGTGTGTGTGTGTGTGCGTGTGTGTGTGCGTGTGTGTGTGCGTGTGTGTGTGCGTGTGCGTGTGCGTGCGCGCGTGTGTGTTGCATGGACGCAAAAAATAAAACAGAGCAGCTTTTAGGCTTTCGACACAGGGAGACCAGCTGCATTCAAACTAACATATGGCCTTGCAACAGGGTGTGAGTGACTGCTCATTAGACAAATGGCCAAGGTGCACCCCCCCCACCCCCAATCGTAAAGTGCAAAGCTCTGCTCCCCTTTGTTTTCTAACAGGAACTAGTGCAAAGTAGAGATGCCAAACACTCCTGCAGACAAAGACCGCTCTCACCCCAGATCTGTCCTTTTTGGAGGGCTGGAAAGATTTCAGCATGAGTTAAAAACAGATTTGACTAAATAATTAGTTAGGGCCATTAGACAAACAATTATTATTCTAAACTTTTGTGATTTTTAAAAATTCAAGTCTTTGTCCTTCTGTGCATATTTTTGCTCCAAATGGACCTTATTTATTTGGCCCTAAAGGCTAAAAGTATTGTCTTTCGTTCACTTTACAAGTGTTTTTGTCTGCAGATACCATCTGTGGTATAAAGAGCTTGAAAACCTTGACTTTAGCCATATCCAAGTCCCGCTCCAATGAAAACAGCAGCAATATTTTAAGTGTCTGTTGCCTGAGGGTCAATTGTTGGATTTTTCAAACTTCTCATGAAGTGAGGAGGAGATATTGATTCTATATCCTGTGACTGATACATTTATGGAAAAGCTTAATATTAAAGTAACTTTCAGAATAACAGCATAAGAAAAAATATAGGGCAAAAAGTCAGATGCAGAAGTGCAGAGGAAATATTTTCCTCTCTTTTGTTCAAATAATTGTGAAGAATTTATTTCGGAATTGAGTTATAAGCAATTTTAGCGGAAAGTCCCTGAAGGCAATGTGTTATCCTCCAAAGCACTACATGGGAAAAGCCCATTCTGAATCCTAACAGGCGGCGGTGCAGAAGTGTTTATGTGTTCAGTGTGTGCTGCTACCACATGCCCTCACTCCCTGAAAACCAGCTCTCTTAGAGTTAGAACTCCCGGGGATCAATGCATCATTGACCATGCGCCTGGGTCTGCTATTGATCTGTGTCCACGTAGCCAGTTTGTATCTTCACTCACACAGATAGAAGTGCCGAAAGAATTAAGTGGGAGTCTTTGCTGGAAGAGGGGGAGGTTTGTTCACACACACACACACACACACACACACACACACACACACACACACACACACACACACACACACACACTGAAAGTACCATGAAGGGAAGAGATGTCTTGCCTGGACAGACTAAAGGGCTCTCAAGGGTCCTCTGCTGTGTCTCTTGTCACGTTCTCTCTGTTTCCATTGACACCAGGGAGATAAACGAGGCTTGGTCGCCTAATGAAGCATGTTGAGTCCTCTAGTAGCTTGTAATACAGTTACTAATAGCCTATTCACGGGAACACTCCATATAAAATCCTGTACACTCACTGTTGAGTCTATCCATGAGGATCATTTACAGTAATAATGTCCCTTATTTGAGTGATGGATCCTCTAACCACAGACTTTATGTGGTTTCAGAAGGAAAGAACTTGTTCAAGTGGGCGAAAGTATCAAATAACAGCATGTCTTAGGCACCTAGGGGAAGAAATATCAAATAGAACCAACATGATGTTCAATGCTTCAGTCTCTGTCTATATCAGTTCTCAGTGTGCATTGCCAAACGATTTTCTTACACAACACTGTTTAACCGAACTGGCTTATCTTTGTAAGGAAGTTTGCGTACCTGGAGAAAACCCACACAAGCACGAGGAGAACATGCAAACTTCACATTTAAAGAGTCCATCAGCCATATCCTGACAAAAAAAACATGCATGTGCTTCATTGAACAATTTACCGGTCTTGAAGATTTCGTAGCGCAGAGAGAACCCTGCCCCCTGGTGGGCATAGTCAGACACAAACTTGATGTGTAGCGAGGGCCCAGACGATATGATCGGTGCAGGGGCGATGTTGCTGCAGTGCTTCCCCAGCAGGTCGGCCGTTTCAGAGTTCCCGTCATGGATCTCGACGTAGTCATACCTGCAAGGTACAGATATCTTATGAGCACAAGACTTGACAAAAGAGGTTAAAGTAATGTACTGAGAAGGGGGTTATTATTCAATCCTCAACAACATTTTTTGTGAGTAACGGTGGCAATAGGCACCTACAAGTTAGTTAGACTTCTGAAAACACACATTTGATCAGTTTTTACAACTGACAGAAATACACCAGAAGACAGTGTCAGTCTTTGCAGTAAAAGTCTGTAACTTTTTACCACAACCAAGTGATTATGAAGTCCAACTGTTGTGGGATTTGTGGTCTGCAGAATGCCATCTCAATGCTAACAAAGAACTACTTTTTAGAAGCAAACTGTGGCGTCACAGCCTCAGTTAATGTTATAACTCCACTCTCACACAACAGACTTCAGATTTAGGATGCGTCAGAAGACAGAGACTTGAAAAGAAATAGTTTCCCAACTAAACTGAAGAAAATCTACCTCACATGACGTCTCCTTCATGTTCCACTGAGGTGAGAGTCCAGACAGACTGCAGCGGTCAACTGTTTGCACTGAGAATGAACCCAACACCCTTTGATGCTGGAAATGAATTAATGTGGAACAAATGGCTTTGAGTTTACATCTTGCCCAGGTCTAATGCAATAATGTTTGGGACACAGCTTCAGTCCAAAGAGGAATGCACATGTTCCACTTTGGTTGGAATGGATTTAGGTCGCTTTCATATTTTCACTCCTGACTTCGAGAAATGTCAAACGTTATGGTTATTCAAGCTGTGTTGAATCAAGAATTAAAAGGCTAAGGTGGGGAGTCACAGGGTACAAACACTTCATCACTGTACTTAAGTAGATAGTGTGTAGATGTATTTGTACCTCACTTGAGAGATTATTTTCACAACTGTTTACTTTAAATCCCTAAATTTACACAAATATCTTTACTTTCCATTCCTTGTATTCCTAAAGATTTTGTTTCAGTCTCTACAAATCCAACTCAGGTTAGAGTTACGACAATACAGCAAGGGAATGTCAACAACGTAGCGCAAGCATCAAGTCCAGAGACAACGTGCGCACGGTAATTGTGAAATTTAGTTTAAAATTATTTTACTTTTAGGATTACTTTATTTAACATCTAACTATCTAACTAACTAACTAACATTAGCTTCCATCTCCACGTATAACCTTTACGTTATGTTCTAAAACTCTCAGATCTTAAGCAGTATTAAATGTATTGATAGTAAATTGTTTCACTCTTCCCTTATTAAATAAAACAATTTTTTTTTTTTTTTTACAGACAATATCCATATTGCTACAGATACGTTCACTTACACTTAAACTGTTATGGCTCAAAAAAAACATTTCTACATTTTACTTTGCTCAAGTACAATTCAGAAGTTTTAATGACGTAAATTATTTAAATCAGTATGTATGACCAAGTTAAGTTAGTGTGCACTCGTCCTTAAGCAGACGAAAACATTATATACTATACATCAGTTATTTAAAGGACAATTTCAGTGTCAAACAACTTATATGAGGCCCTGCTTCTTATTCATATGTTTGTGTCTGTTTTTCCAGCGAACGTAGTATTAATACTGTTGTTGAAGCGAAATGTTCTGCAAATCTGTATGTACATAAGGCCCCAAAATAGTAACAGTAAATTTAATAGTTTTCACTGCTTATATATTTATTATATATTAGCAGACAAAACACTGGGAATTGTTGTCTTCCCTAAAAGGAAGGTACTAATTCCAAATCTATTCTGGTTGCAGTTTCTTTCATGTTTTCTGACCACATATGTTCGGGGCTGCTTTCAGTTCCCCAGCAGGAGTGTTGCCTCTGTGTCTGGATACTAAAGACACACCTGCCCGGCCCACTTCTGAAATAGCTTCCTGGAAAGAAATTCCTGGAGCAGCTTTTCACAACGGAAAACATTAAGGTTTCAGTGTGAGATGTAAATGAGTTCAGTCCCTGTTCGGGTTTTCCCTACAGCAAAGAAAGCTTCGGCTGGGATCTAACTGGCATGTTGGTCTCGTTATTCAGACTTTTTATGTTTCTCTAAGCACTACCTCATGAGAACATTGAGGATCTCGGATTTTCCCTACAGCTCAATGGCATGACATTACTAGCCAGTGACCAAAGATCTTGCAGTGATTCAACAGATGAAGGTATCATGTAGCACTGGATAATAAAAGTAAGGCTTGTGGTTATTTGCTGGTACAGAACAGACACATTAGAGATGAATGGCTATATGAGCAGTGTTAATCACAATTTATAAGCATGCATTCACAGTTATGCATACTACCATTCCTGAACACAGAAGTAGAAACACATATATACTGTATATGCTGGTTTTGGCAGACAGGATTAGTTTATAATCTGGAGCCACATTTGTGACCCGAGTTAACCACTGGCTAGACTCGCTTGAAACAGGCTATTTCACCTCCAGTTGAATGAGAGTTCATTGGATTAAAGTTTAAAGAATATTGTTAAAAATCAGGTATTATATTAAAAAAAAAAAAGATAAGGAGATTTCCATTATGTTTAATCGTTACCTTCAGTGAGAAGCTTTTCAAATATGTGCACGTGGATGTTTACAGCTAGTATACAGACATATATACAACGTGGAGCTGCTCTTGAGCATGTGTTTGTTAGCAATACTGTGTGTGCTTGCATGTGTGTGGCTGGGACTAAGGTCAACATGGGAACAAAATCTCAGGGAAATCGAAGTTTGAGGTGAAGGTGTCATGTTTG